>JAUPFP010000019.1:3285000-3360000 GCA_036925085.1 Brachycybe producta
GGGACGGGACCGCACCCATAGCTGCCTCTCCCACGGTAAACATCGGGTTGTGCCGACGCGGAGCTTTCCCCGACGGTGAAACATGACGGTAAAACACGACGGTAAAACGTCACCTCGCCGAGAACCCGGCTCGTGGTGAAACTCGTGTTTCACCGCGAGCCAACACAATTTACCGGCCGGAAAAGGACGGAAATGGATGGTGGTGTTGCCCCGAACCGGCGACCCACCCTCCCGCGGCAAATCCCCAATAAATGACACGACACAAGTGTAGATGAATAAAAAAGTGTTTTAATTACACTTACGACGTGTTAAGAGTGATGCAGAGACTTTACACAACTGGCTGGTCACCTTTGACCAGCCAAGCCACCATAAATTATATAAAAACAAGGCCAACAGGACAAAAGGCAAAAAAGAAGAATAAAGCTGGACAATGGAGGTCCTCCTGACCTCCACCCACATGTCTAGCCTCTTTCCTTGACTCCAACACACTTGCCCAGATCCTGTGGCTGACCAGGCCATCCAACATCCAGGCAACTCCACCTGGAGGGAACAGAGGTCACTCTGACCTCTCACCCATAGACTTCATGGTGAGAGGCCTGCTGGCACCAAAATGGCGTCCGTAACAACAGCCTACTGTAGCTGTCAGGCAGACCACCATAGGGAATTCGTCTGCTCATTCAAAAATTTAAAAAATAGAGCAGACCAGGTTGCCACAATCCTCTCAACTTCCCTGTTCCGTCTCGGGAACAGGTTGGTCGAGCCAGCCAGGATTGCTCCCTTGAACCTGACCTTCTTAGGTACCGGACGGCTTCCCTGGCGGTGTCGCAAAAGTGGAGCCCATCCACTCCACAGCCCACCGACATGCCTACCACAGGCATATCTGGGTGTTACGCTACCCAAAACCATTATCGAAGACCGTCCCCCTAAGACGGCTTTCCTCCAGGGCTCAGAATTCTTCGAAAGGAATATCCTGGAGTTGCGGACCCGTGTGAAGCGTCCGACTTGTTTGGAGGTCTACCAGGGCAACCGCGGGCTCGGTCTCACACCCTGGTAATGGCTCAGTAATGAACTGACCTGCCATACCTCCTAGGTCGCATCCCAGCAAACGGATGAATGGGGCTGCACACCGGGCTAAACGAACTATCCCGGCATCTAGTCCCACAACATCCAGAATTGCAAACGTTTGCTGGACCGGGTTCACGACCATTACTACCGGAAAACCTCCACAACCAAACGCCACCACATGGCGCATGTTGTACGGTGGTAGCCTTGCTACCCACGGCTCTGGAAGTGGCTCATCCAGACGGTAGTAGCCGTGGTATTGGCAACCCTCCATTCCCGGCTGGTACTGCCAAAGACTTAGTCGGTTATTCAGATACACCTCTGCATCTGAATACGGGGGCATTGTGCTAATACGCCATCCCTCGGCCTCAGGCCGCAAGGAGGTCGACGTTTCTGGTCCTAGGGTATCAAATACCCCACCGCTATGGACCGGATAGAAGGTGTACCAACACTAGGGGTCACGGGGTCACGTCTTGGGAGAGCATTGACTCCTACTACCGAGGTTGCTTTGCCCCTAGGTGAGGGCAAAGACACGGTGTAGGGTTCCCACCGCTCGAGCCCGCAGGCTCGAGACCGCATCCACCTTCGGGGAGGATGAAGGCGTGCCGACCAAAACGTCGTGCATCGACCTACCATCCATCCGCGCCACCTCAACGGGACGGGTATGGACTGGTTGACTCCCGGCCGGCATGCCTGCCTGAGCACGCCGGGACTCCACCTTCTCCGCCACAATGCCTCCATTTTCGGCTCCAAGGCACCTACTACTGGAGGGTGTCGGACTCCCCTTCCTCTCACGCTTGGACTTTTTACGATGCTTTTTCTTTTTCTTCCTATGAGAGGAAGGTTGACCATGCGTCGTGTCAGACTTAACTGACCCCGACAACTTACTGGGCCGGTCAGGCGTAGGCGGGTAGTTAGCCCCCTTCGCCCTCTCGAACTTCTTCTTCGAAGGCTTTCCGGCCAAAGCTGTACTCTTCTTCGAAGAAGCACCCTTAGCCGAAGTGACAGTCGAGGATGATTGCGCAGAGACAAATCTTCCTCGACTATCCCGAAGAAGAGGCTTCTCCTTCGGTGCAAGAGTCGGCTAACTCTTGTCACCAGTAGCTTTGGCTTCTGTGCCACGGGCTGGTGCACTGGAATCCTGCATCGCCTCCCTCTGGGCGATTCGCTGTTGGTCAGCGACTGTCGTGGCGCTCGCAATAGGCGGGATGCCACGACCGACAGGAGGTTCCCCTGTTTTGAGCAGGCTCTGAGCGGTTATCCCCTGCAGGGGAGGGAACTCCGCAGCTCGGCGCACCGACTGCACGTGCGATCTGTCGATGCAAGCTCGCTGTTTGAGCTTGAAGCCGTTTGAGCTTGTCTTCCAAGCTCTCAGGCTTCCGAGGTTCGAAGGCCTTTCCTCGACCGAAGAACCTGGCCTTTTTGCCTCTCGAGCTTCCGGCAACTGGTGGGGTGAAAGGGCGGGACCTCTTTTGTCCCTTACCACTACCACCACTCACAGATTTACCCGTTTTACCGGGAGCGGGTACCGGATGCTGAGCAGCCTTCTTCTCCGCTCGCCGGTCCCTCTTCGGATTGGCCGACTGCCAGCTGGAGCTTCCTGCTACTGCTTCAGGTGGACCTGACACAGCAGCCGGCTTCTCCGGCCAAGCAGCCACTGGACAACCATCAGGGTGGGCAAGTCTCAGCTGGAAGCCCTAGAGCAGGCATGAACTTCTTCAACGCCTCCTCCTGGACCTTCAGCTTGGGCTCTCTCTCTGCATGAGCCTTGGCCCGAGCAGTGATCTGTGCGGCTCTGGACTTTTTTCGCTTCTTAGCGCTGTCCTTCCTCACCTGCATGGTGGGAATCTCCCCGATGAAGAATTGACGGTCCCCGACCAGGAAGCCACCTTCCTGAACCATGTCCCTTCTAACTTCATCCAACCGATCCAAGCGGCCTTCTTCTTTGGCCAGGGACTCAGCCACAGCCTCCAAAGACATTGGATCGGCGGGAAGAACTCCGTGGGATCCCGAACTCGGCGGTTTGCCCACGGAGGTCGAACTACTCCCGTCAGACTCCGAAGAGCCCTCTGAAGAGGAGTCACGACTCCGCCACTGCTTTGAGGTGTCAACCACCAAATCAACGGTGGTTTCGACCTCCATCTCCGTGTCTATGACCAAGGATGCTCCCAAAGAGACGTCCTCGCTGTCCTCCACCACCCTAGACCAATCTAGGAGGTCTCGAACAGCCGGAGACCCGGGTTCCGAGGTACTAGCGGTTACCACACCGGTAGCCACTTTCCCACCATCCGAACCCACTTCCGCAGCCTCCCCAACCAGAGGAACTACTGTCACCACCGACTGAACGGTAGTAGCAGCCGTTTCCCTGGTGGGGAACTGCAGGTATCTGCCTCAGAAGGCTCCTACACCAGTCGGAGTCGACTGGGCAGATCCCGGACCTTTCACGGCCTCTGCCGCCGGAAAATCCACAGATTCCACGGTGGCGTCAGCCGTTTCCAGCCCGCCAGATGTTGGGGAGCCCTCCGACTCCGACTCCAACAGCCTTGCATCCCTGGGTTGCAGCGGGCTGAGGGAAGCAGACCGTCGGTGGCCCCAACCATCGCCTTCCTCCTCCTTCTCCGTGGTGGTTCTATGAAAAAGGGAACAAACCGTTAAAACCCAGTTTTTACCGAGGAAAAGTGAATTACACGGACTCGCACCGTGTGAATCCCCGTTTTCACCGTCCAAAGTCGGTAAATCACGGACAAAACCATGATCGCCGCCTTCGGCCGGTGAAAACCACTTTTCCCCCTTCCGGGACCGCCAGAAAGGGTATTCCACGGATTTTCACCGTGCTAACCGTGGTTTCCACCGTCCAAAGTCGGTAAACCACGGTAAAAACCATGGTTAATCGCCTTTGGACGATGAAAACACCCTCTCTTCGAGTCCCTACCGTCAGAAAGAACATTGCGCGTACTTCCACCGTGCAAATTACCGTTTTGTCTGTCCAAAGTCGGTAATTAACGGTTGAAACCGTGTCTCACCGTCCTTAGACGGCGAAAACCACTCCCTGGCGGGATTCGACCGTCCAAACACCGTCAAACTTGGGACTTCCCAAGCGAAACGGCGCTCAGACAGGCTGAACCTGCCGGAAAAGTGCTTTCCGCAGTGGTTTGGCCACAATGACAACAGTCATGGCGGTGAAACCACTCCCACCACATGTGTATACGGTCATTGACCGTAAAACACACTGTCAACAGATAAAAAAGAACTGCCCACAGGCAGGAGAAGAAAATTCCCTTAGAGGGACTTACTTTTTTATTAATGTAACACAGCTTCCAAGATGGTGAATTTACATGTTTTTCCAAACACGTGTGGCCAGCGTCCTTTGTTTGAAATTTTTACAAACATTATGGCGACCAGCCACCAAATTCACCGTCTTAGCGGCTAATGGGCATGCAGTAGTAGCTAAAACTCGATCAGCCGCCTCATGCATGGTCACCATGGATTCTTCTACACCAAGACTGGACATGGTGGGGAGAGACATTTACCATCAATTCTCTTACATTGACTGTAATGGGAGCTTTATTGGAGGTTTTTACGGACGGATGTCTCCGTCCTCCGACCGATTTTGTTGGCCCTTTGACCGGACACCTGGTGATAGGCAGCCCTGGGTTTCTACCGAAACTGTGGCGGGCCCCAAACACCGCAATGTCTAGCCGCCTCCTCTCCCAGCCATCCACCCAAAGTAGCGGACTGCCGGCTCTCTCCCACCACGGTAGGGGCACCCACAGAGTACGTCATACCGTGAGACTTCCTGTCCTCTCAAACCCACCCACCTCGAACGCCCTCGGTCTCCGCGGACGGAGATTATACTGAGGAGGGTTATCCACCTCGGAGTCGGTAGACTCCTGCGAAGAAACGGACGGTGGCTTTGGCACCGGAGTCCCTCTACTCCCCGCCGAAGCCTCCGTGGCCTCGCTGCCTGCATCGGAGGTGTCGGAGACACCAAGTCCATCTTCCTCCCTCATGGTGCAGGTGGGTATGTATGGCTTCAGATTATCTACATGAAACCGGTCTCGCACCTTCCGACCATACCCATCTACGAACTATCACGTAGACCAGGTCGGAATACCGCACGACCACCGTACCCCTCTCAGCTTTGTACGCCAAGTTCCATTTCTTCGCCTGGCCGAGCTTCCCAGCTTGATCTATGATCCACACCTGATCTCCAGGCTGATACAGAGGAGGCTCCACATGGCCAGTGTCATACCGTTCTTTCTGCCTTCTTTGAGCAGCCGTCAAACGTTGTCACGCCTGCTCTTAAACGGCTTGCTGGTCAGGCAAATCGCGGACTGGACCGTTTGGAAGGAGGTTATCAATCTCCATCCGAGGCTCACGGCCAAACAGCTGATACGGAGAGACCTGGATAGCTGTGTTATAAGCACACACGGAGGGCCGTAACTTGTCCCACCAATCACGCTGTTCCTTGAGGTAATCAAGGTACCGCTTCATGGTTTCCATTACGGTCTTGTTCTTACACTCCATAAGCCCATTAGCTTGCGCTCCCGGAAATTCAGCAGGACTTTGCTGGGGAAACACGACGGTAAAACGTCGCCTCGCCGAGAATATTGTGGTGAAACACCGGTTTCACCATGAGCCGACACGATTTACCGGCCGAAAAAGGACGGAAATGGATGATGGTGTTGCCCCAAACCGGCGACCCACCCTCCCACAGAATATCCCCAATAAATGACACGACACAATCCTGTGGCTGACTAGGCCACAGGAAACCTCCAGGCAACTCCACCTGGAGGGGATAGAGGTCACATCTGACCTCTCACCCAAGACTTCATGGTGAGAGGCCTGCTGGCAACAAAATGGCGTCTGTCCCAACAGCCTACTGTAGCTGTCAGGCAGACCACCATAGGGAATTCGTCTGCTTATTCAAAAATGTGAAATTAGAGCAGACCAGGTTGCCACAATAGTATTAGTTAGTGAATCCAAGGCAGATTTAGAGATGAGGGTAGAGGAAACCAGAAAGGCCTTGTAATCTAGGGCATTGAAAATAAGTAGGGTCAAAACAGAGTACATAACATATAGATGAGATGGGAACAGAGGCAGAGGATGGGCTTAAACTTCGGGACACTGTAATGCAACAGGGGCATAATAAAATATTTAGAATCAGTATTACAGGATGATGGTGACATACATATAGGATCAGAAATGACTATTAGAGGGAGTGTAGGAATAGCAAGCATAGTAGAAAAGATGCAGGAAAATAGGTTGAGCTGGTCTCAACTAGAAGTGAGAAGGATGAGCTGCTTAATGGGTGATGGGTTTGGTCCTAGAGGTTAAGAGGGGTAGAGGAACGACCGAACAAGCTTAGAACGTTATGGTAAAACAGAATATGGGGTCATGTGGGGTCTCTGGTAGTTTGGCATGAAATTGAAGAGTGGAGAGATAGAACCCATAATCCAAATCTGCATACTGCGGGAACAGGTGCAGGAAATGATGGTGATGATGATGATGATGATTTTATTTTTTATTTTATGTTTTTATTTATTTTTTATTTTATGTTTTTATTTATTTTTTATTATTTTTTATTTCTTTTATTTTATTTATTTTAATTATTGATCTGTTGGCAACCAATCTTTCCTACTTATGTTTTTTAACGATGTTTCCCATAGGTTAGCATCACAGTGAGATACACAACAAAAGCTGACTGACAACACTCTAAAATTTTAAAAAGTAGTGGTAATTGTGAAGAGAAAATGAAAACAAGAAAACATGAGGATGCAATTCTAATCAACAGGGTCTAGAAGATTGCCCCATCTATTTGTTTTAGCAGACGATTTTGGCGCCATACTTTCACCAACATTAAAGCTGAAATAAGCAGGCCTTTTAGGATAAGAAGGGTATGGCTTAATGAATTGGTGTGCATTCAGACAGCATACAATATTCAGTAGGACATTCAATTTTACTATTAGGCACCAGTTTGAACACAAGAGTATGTTTGTTTCGAGGTTACGAGTCACTGCTTTAGTAAAGGCTTAAGTTGACTATCCATGATAATCTTGCCATTACAAATTATTCCCTGCTTGCTATGAACTCAAACGACACTTACATCATCATTTATTCCGCACCAATAATTTGAATAGGCACCGAGTGAGTCAAGCATTGGAGCCACAATTGTTCTGAAACAAAAAATGTAGATTAAACAAAAACGTTGAAAAAAGAATTATATTGAAAAATGTTAATAATTCTGAAGTACCACAATCAAATTATTTAACTAATATTGTGTATAAAAGCAACATTTTAGTGTTGGGCACAATTGCCTGTGACATCGAATGGGTGTCACAAAGATGACATACTGCTTGAATTGGAAAGGACTCAGTGGATCGGTCTGACAGACCCATTCGAATCCACACCAATTCCATTTAAACAAATTTTATAGCCCGTTTAGTAAACTAGCAAAATATTCCGTGTGCATTGTAACCAGCAGTAAAGTTGTTAAAAAAATGAAAAACAAAAATAATGTAGACCTAAGATTACATATCAACTACTGGTGATATTACATGAAAAATACCAGCTACAATTAACAGGGAACACTCAAGCTTTACAATTTACAATCCTTAAAAAAAGATAATGCTAATAGTATGTTAAAAGTCACTGAAGAAATTAACGAGATATATGAAATGCTTGCTTTGAATATGAATAGTGCCGGCCATATAGGCTCCTTGGCGCCCTGGGGCAGATTTTTTCAAGGCACCCTATTCGGAATGAGAAAATGCAAATATTTTCTTCATTATTAGTATAAAAACACATCGATAATTATGTCCATAAGAAAACATTATTTTTTGAATAAAAATGACAAACTAGTGCAAAGATCACAAAGAAAATTTTAAACTAAGTTTAATTAATATCTGAAGATTAAAAGTTGGCCGTTCTGGACTTTTTTTATCGGCGAAATCTTTAATTAGAGCAGAAAAGTCGAGATTTTTGGCGATAATCATTTTCAACAGATAAAGAGTTCCTAAACTGGAAAGTCTGTTTTGTGACATTGTAGACACCTGGGCAAAGGTCGAGTTGTTCTGTTTACAAGGTGAAATTGTTTCGACCCAATAAACATAATGTAAAAAAACTTTGAAAACCAAAACTCGCTCGACGCCCTCATGCGGTGCACGACCTCGCCACCCGCAAAGGCCGGCATGCAATAAATAATAAATTCTAGAGGTTTACAAAAGTTTTTTAACTTACTGTACATGTAAACAAGTCACGTCCAGCTGAAATCTTACCTATACTAACTATTGAAGGAATTGGATTTACGAGTCCCGTGAAAGAGGTGTGCGAGCTCTTAAGTAATCTACCTTTTTTTAAACAACCCTACATTCCGGCTTTAATGCTATTGAAGCAACCATGTGCTCACACTGATTGTTTACTGTTGCTAGTACACGAAGTCTCCAGATTATTCCGGGCAAACAGATGCACCGTTTACTGATCATAAAGACAGCACTAAAAGGCACAGGCAATTGTACCCAGCATTACAATTTTATTGGCTACGCCCTTTTATGAGCGTCATTAATTTCTAATTGATTTGTTACTTGGTCCGATGCTCATAAAAGGGTCAATAAAGTCCTAATGCTGGGCACAATTGCCTGTCTACCTGGCAACACAAAAACAACAATTCAGGAACCTCGTACTAATGTAACAAACCACATTTGGGGTGGATAGAATCTACCAAAAAGCGGTTGGGAAAGCCACCTGTTCTATCCTGGTTCGGGAAGAAGGGCACAAATTAATCCCTTTCTGTTTCCTCACAAGTTCCGCCTTAAGAACTGTTAGTTTTAAGGATCTTTCGCTATCTGCTACCCCTCAGGCTTTCGCCCGTTAAAAGCTGGTTGATCGTGTTGTTCCTTGAAGTTCCATCTAGAAGTGATGATCCAGGTTTACACCTGGGATGGCAGTTCGAGATGATGGATGATGAGAACTTTTGTTCTATCCAATAAGAATAGAAAATAAGACTTGGCAATTTTAAAGCACAATAACAGTTTATTTACAATTATTTCCATTGAAGTCTATCGCAAATTGGGCATAGATTCTCTGTTTACAGAATGCTTCAAAGAGTGCGTGATAAACATAAAAATACATGGCCTTTTATACCCAAAAAAAGAATACTGAGAACACTTTCTCAGTATTCCCTGATTGGGTAAAAACAACAGTAAAACCCAAACTAGCCAATTAACATGATTGACCAGTGGTCAACCAAAATATAGAAAATGACTCATCTTCAATTAAGAGATTCTCATCAGGACGATCTCTTTGTATTAAGGGGTGAGACTGGGAGGAAAAAGGACCAAAGACAGGATATTGGCATCATCATCAGCCGATAGAACTAGGTCAATCCTCTGTACATGAGTACAGAGGGTTGACAAAGTTCCATGCCAATTTTCAAGAAAAATAAATGAGCCAGGATCGCTCCTGGGCTTATCGTTTCACTAAAGCGACAGTAAAACAAATTTACTAATAAAAAACTAAAGTGTTTTAGAAACTAGAAGGGTTGCTCAATCACTTGATTGTATTTCCATTTTGACATCTTAAAATAAGCTTCTTATCTTAGTTTTGAAATGATTAAACAGATGATACTTTTAATTTTGTTACAGCCTGGTCTGTCACAAAATTCCTGATGGCTGTCTCCAGGCTGCCTATGATAGACAGCCACACAGGCACTATGTTGCCTCCCACAGGCCTATGGAGATCAAGAAAAACCAAATCTATCTGACTGCCATTGTCTAAAATTTTCTGAAGGTCATCAACTAAAAGAATAAGCTGGGTTTCACATGAACGCCCCCTAAGAAACCCATGCTAGTTATCACACAAGATTGTTTTCCATGAGAAAATTCAATGAGGAGGAATATATAATATGTTCAAGGACCTTGCAAACTATCAAGGTTAAAGACACGGGTCTGTAATAGTTACCTGAGACTTGTCTCCTGATTTAAAAATTGGACTAACGTTAGCTAATTTTCAAACATCTGGTACAATACCTACATCTAAACTCTGTTGAAAAACTAACTGAAAATATGGACCCAACTCTTGTGCAAGATTTTTTAAAATAATAGCTTACATCCCATCTGGACCATAGCTTTTATTTGAGTCTAATTTTAGAAGTCGCTTGACTATCCCATCTACAGTTATTACAATTTGATCCATATAAAAAGATGTTGAAAGAAAACCCTCATGTGAAGACCTGTGAAGACATTTTATTGTTCATTTAATAAGGCAGCTTTCCCTACTGGATCTGAAACAAGCTTCCTATTTGTGTCAACCAGAAAAGAAATAGATACTCTACTTCGCCTAGAGTTCTTGATGTAAAGCCAAAATAATTTTGGGTCCATTTTTAACCATTCATTGAGGAGGAATATATAATATGTTCAAGGACCTTGCAAACTATCAAAGTTAAAGACACGGGTCTGTAATAGTTACCTGAGACTTGTCTCCTGATTTAAAAATTGGACTAACGTTAGCTAATTTCCAAACATCTGGTACAATACCAACATCTAAACTCTGTTGAAAAATTAACTGAAAATATGGACCCAACTCTTGTGCAAGAATTTTTAAAATAATAGCTTACATCCCATCTGGACCATAGCTTTTATTTGAGTCTAATTTTAGAAGTTGCTTGACTATCCCATTTGCAGTTATTACAATTTGATCCATACAAAAAGATGTTGAAGGAAAACCCTCATGTAGTATGCCATCATCAATTGTGAAGACCTTCTGTTCATTTAATAAGGTAGCTTTCCCTACTGGATCTGAAACAAGCTTCCCATTTGTGTCAACCAGAGAAGGAATATATTCTCTACTTCGCCTAGAGTTCTTGGTGTAATGCCAAAATAGTTTTGGGTTCGTTTTTAACCATTCTCCAAGCGTTTGTTTTAAAATTATCGTGAGCTAACAAGATTTCCCGTTTTGCTGCTGTGCGTGCAATACGGAATTCATTAGAATTCACTAATTTTGGGTGATTTCTAGCCCTATTCCTCCATAGGCATTGCTCACGAAGAGCCCTTTTAACTTTGCTAGTGTACCATACTGGTGTGACACAGTCTCTAACTACCTTGGTTGGAATAAAGGAGGAAGACCCACTTAATATTAAACTATGAAATCGTGACCAATTCAAATTCACATTTTGAGGATGAAAACATTCTTTAAATTTATGAAAATTATCTATCAAATGTGACTTAAAACCATCCCAATTACATTTGTTAAAAAGAAACACTACTCTTTTAACCTCAGAAATTTTTTCCACACATGCATTAACATCACATAAGACAATCTGATGATCACTAATTCCCCCTGATACCCTAACATTGGATAATAACTCCGGACTATTAGTCAGTACTACATCAAGAATTTTGTAATTTCTGGTTGGTTTAGTTACAACCTATTCCATAGAATAAGTATTCATACTAACTAAAAATGAAACTGCTAATGGCTTGTCACTGCCACTGATCACCATATGCATTTCCCAGTTGATGTTTGGAAAATTTACATCACCTCCTAAAATAATCATTGGGCTATGGTATTTACGATGAAGAGTGTCCAAAGAAGTTCTTACACTAGTGACATCTGCTATGGAGGATCCCGGTGGCCGATAGAAAGAATAAAAAAACACCTTTTTACCATTCTTTAGCCTTAAACTACAACATATTATTTCACAGTCTGTTTCAAAACTTGTTTCCCTGCAACTATGAAATATTTGTGAAATAGCTATGAAAACTCCACCCCCAGAATGACCAACCCTGTCTCTACGGTACACTGTCAAACCATCTGGAAATATTTCCCCATTATTAACAGTATCATCAAGCCATGACTCTGTACCAAGAACTATATTGCAACCAGTCTCCTAAACTGCCGCAATGAACTCAGGAACTTTGTTTCATAGACTCCTACAGTTAACCACCATAACCTTTACATGTGAAGGTATAGCTGAAGTGGGTTTTCCTAAATGATTTCCTTCCTGGACAGTGTTTGAAGAAATAATAAATGAAACAAAGGAACTATTGCTCCCAGCAACAAGCTGTGGAGCATTCATATTAGTATCAACCCCCTAAAGCATTTGCACCTAAACCCCAAAACCTTACCCTAAAAAATAGACAACAGTGAGTCCAAGGCGAGCCGAAAGCGACTAGTTCATGGCAGATTACACAATGGGAGATGTTCAGCTAACCCATGTTGATACCATCAAATATCTTGGCTTAACCTTGTCCAAGGACATGCTTTGGAAAGATCATAAAACCAAAGCAGTTGCCAAAGCTAATCAAAGGCTGCGGTTTGTCCACTGCACCCTTAAACATTGTAAAGAAAATGTAAAGAAGGTCTGTTACTTTATCCTAGTTAGACCTATCTTAGAATATTGTTCCCCAATTTGGAACCCATTTGAAATAATCTAAAACAAGAAATAGAAATGGTGCAGCGTAGGGCTGCAAGATTTGTAAAGGAACGGTATGCTTATACTGACAGCGTATCGTATATGCTCCAAGAGCTAGAATGGGAATCATTAGCAGGCCGAAGAATTGAGCAAAGCCTCGCTCTTCTGGGACGTTTGCTGTCTTGTGATAACATTACCCTGCTTAATGGTTTACTAACTAGAAATCCTCGTAAAGGTAGATTTGGGCATTCAAAAACTTTCAAAGAATTAATAGCTAGGACTGATGCATATTTTTGGTCTTTTCTTCCTAATGTTATTAGACTATGGAATTCTCTTCCTGTGAATAGTTCTTTGTTAGGACGATTTCAATTTCATGATGAGGTCTTATTTTTAAATAATGACAATCAGCCTTGATTGGGAGCAATCCCTCCCTGCCACATGGCTTTCGAGCTGATTGCAGGTGTATTTAATTGAATTGAATTAAAGTATGCTTTGCTAAGTCAGGTAGCCCATCTAAAACTTCCCCTCCAAACTGTACACACATCATTAGTCCCCACTTGCAGAAAAACTAAGACCTCCTCTGCTTTTTCCCCACATACCATTCTCTTGATATGTTCCTTAACATCTTTAATCTGAGCCCCTGGTAAACAAGCTACACTTACTTTCACTCTATCTTCACCCACCACCCACTTATGAAGCCTTTTGACATTACTATCACCTACAAAAATTACTAATCTGCTCTGCACCCCTTCCAAAAGAACCCCACCCTAATTTCTTTCCTCAGCCTTACTAACATTCTTCTTGCCCTTACTAACACCCTTCTTACCCTGACTAATACCTTGCTTCTTACCCTTGCTAACATCCTCCTGAGCTGCATTTACATTCCCTACACTTGCTTTCTTAGACTTCCTACTAGACCATCTTGCACCTCTGCTCTACAGTTACACTTTCTACTACCTCCACAGATCCCACTGATAATTCCCTAAAAACATTAAACCTGTTCTTTACGGGAGTATATTCTGAAGCTAGAGCTGGCCTAACCTTTCTTCTCTCTTTTTCTAAAACAACTCCCCAATCTACACCCCCAGTATTATGATTTCTCGCTCTCAGAAGGGCCTGGCTGTGACTCAAACACAGCCAGGCTCTCCCTCAACCCAGCCACCTCTACCTCAAGCTGCACCACCTTCTCCCTCAACTCATTTTCAACACCCTTCCCAGACTGAACCTGTTTTCCAGACTCTACCTGCTTCCCAACCTTAACTCTCTTAACAGTTTCCCAACCTAAACTTGCTTCCCAGACCTAGTATTAACCATTCAAACTTTCTAACAAATTTAGTTCCTAAAAACTCTGAATTAGAAACTAGATTCAAAACCAAATTGCAATAAGAGAAATTTATGAAGTTTGATTTGTACTTATCTAGTATGGCTTCTCCAAACAGAAATCCAGTATGGCGTCTTCAATGCAAAACAATGAGAAATTAGCGTTTTTTTGGCAAAATGTTGATATCTCTCAAACCAATGTTCAGATTTTCAATCTGAACATCTCAACCCCCTTCTCCCTATGTGTGAATTCAATTTCCTGTCCACACCTGTTTGACCTACATTTAATTAAAATTAATTTCCCTCACCCCGAACTTGTTTTAACACCCTTACCCCTATGTGTGAATTCAATTTCCTGTCCACACCTGTTTGACCTACATTTAATTGAAATTAATTTCCCTCACCCCAAACTTGTTCAAACTTGTTTTAACACCCTCACCCCTATCTGTGAATTCAACTTCCTGTCCAACCACACCTGTTTGACCTACATTTAATTAAAATTAATTTCCACTGACCCCAAACTTGTTCAAACTTGTTTTAACACCCTCAACCGTGAGCCACAAAATGTGGCCCTTATGCTGTTTTGACTGATTTTTTTTGGAATTTATTATTTGTGAAATTAATTTTTCCTAGAGAAGTTATGAAATATTTTTTTAAGTTATTATTATGTGAAGGAAAAGAAGATGGCAGAAAATTGAGTCCATTATTGTATGTGAATGTGTAAGTGTGCATTTGTGTGTATATAAAAAATAAATTTTTTACCTGAATCCTTTGGTGCTGACTTCCCCTCCCTTCCATCAATTCGATTCTTTTCAGAGAAGTTCGACGAGAGAGAACTAATTCAAAACATTATTTTAATATTCAATTTAATTTCTTAAGGCACAAAATGAAAAATTAAATGACAGTGTAGAATATATTTTATGGACAAAATGTCAAAAACTTCTCTGTAATGTTCTGCAGCAAGCATGTCAAAAATCAAAGGCTAACACGGGGTAAATAAACAAGGTTAAGTTTATGGGGGCTGCAAAAAAACTTCAATTTTTCTAGAAATGTAGGTTTATTTCGAAAAATACAGTATAAAAAATGAACAAGGACAATGGTAAAATTAAAGTTTTCTTCCTGGCACTTGGCTAAGGACAAAGGGTCCGAAACTTGTACAACCGACGATGGGCCCCATCTTTATGTGTTGCCCCCTCCCTTAAGAAAATTAAATTTTTTGTTTCGGAATTTTTTTCTAGTACTTAATCGAAGAAAACTAACGTCGGGAATGTAGAGCTACAAGTAAGATAGTCAAAAAGTTATTTTTTGGAAATTTCTCGCTTAAAAACAATCTCGAGAAGGTGTAAGTGATAAAAATACTGTCTTTCATTACAACACCCCCAATGTCCCAGCAGTTCTAAAGCACAGTCATCTTTTGCTTTTCTGTCGTTATGCTTTGTAACGGCCGTTTCAATAGACCACGTCGAACCTCCTGAAAATTAATAATCATTCAGGAAAAAGGCACATTTTAGAAGCCAAAATTGTAATAACCGACCCCACAGTGGTCCAAGCGAGGCTTAAGGTGACACCGGGCAATCACTTCATACATTCGATCATGCGTAAAAATAGGTTTTCCAACATGCAGCAAAATCGGTTGATATCGAGAGATTTGTAAGGTTGGGAGTCTTGAATCGCCGCTGATCAATATGCTACGGCGCACAGGTCTACTCAAGCCTCTGTCCGTAAACTTAACATAAAAAGATCCACATGAAAACTTCGAATAAATAAAACAAATGGACAAATTATCAATTTTATTTTGTATTTTTCACAATGGCGAATAATATAAATATTAAAATGCAAACTTTGTTTTGGATAACAGACTTTTTTTAAAGTAAGTGAAGTAATGCAACTATGTTTGCCTCTTTAATTTCGGTACCACCCCCTAGACAATCGTCGCAGCCTTCGAACACGTGGCTGCTGCTGCTGTTCCTCTCCATGTTGTTCGTCAGCAAACAAGATAATCCACACTGGTGACAGCGGTGATGCATAATCACTATAAAAGTCATTTGAACATTTTTTTTACAAACAAATAAATATACATACATGTCATTAGCATTAAAATATTCCTCCCTTTCCAGTCTTCGGTCAAGTAGTGGACAATGCTGCTGCGGACCTGGACCTGGACTTTTTCTTGTCCACCTTCTGTTTCTTCTTTTGGGAAGAAGGTTTACCGTGCCTTGAGCCGGACACACCTAAGCTCAAAAACTAACCGGGCCGGTCAGACTTAGGAGGGTGGTTAGCCCCCTTCGAGTGACCGGACTTCCCAACCGAAGCCTTTCCAGCCAAAGCTTTAATTGCCTCTGAGTTGGCTCCCGTAGCCGACTTGACAATTGAGGACGGTTGTGCTGCCACGACCCGTCCTCTTTCATCCCGGGGAATATCCACTTTCCCCGGTGCAAGGGTCGGCTGACCCTTGCCACCAACAGTTTTAGCTTCCACACCTTAGGTAGGTGCCTTGGGAGCCTGCATCGCCCCCTCTGGGCATTGTGCTGTTGGCCAGCGGCGGTTGTGGCACTCGCAACAAGTGCGACACCATGTCCGACAGGAGGTTCCCCTGTAACGAGCAGATTCCGAACTTCAGTTCCCCGCAGGGGCAGAAACTGAGAGATCCGGGGCTCGAACTCCTGTTGGCGTTCAACCTGCTTAGCTCTTTATCCGAGCTTCGCACTTTTCCGCTTGAGCCATGTGGTACCGCTCGCGGTCCTCATAGCTCCACCTGTCTGCAGGAAAGACGGCCAGACCTCCACGTGAGGTCTTAGCCTTTTTCCCCACTGAACGACTGGCTACTTTTGGGGTGAAAGGGCGGGGACATTTCTGTCCCTGACCACCACAACCACTCACTGGAGTGCTCTTCCTAGGAGTGGATACTGAAGGCTGGTTGGCCTTTTTCTCCTCTCTTCGGTCCCTCTTGGGAATCCCAGACTGCCTACCCGAAGAACCAGCCACTGCTGCGGGCAAACCCACGGCAGGAGGTTGGTCTTCAGGCCGGGCAGCCCTTGAGCTCCCTCGGGATGAGCATGGGCCTCAGCCGGAAGGTCTACTGCCGGCATAAGCAATGCCATGGCAGCTTCCCTCCTCTTAAGCTGAGCCTCTCTCTCAGTAAGAGCCCTCATCCGCGCAGCGTACCTAGCAGCACCGAACTTCTTGAATTTCGATTCCGTCCTTACGGCACTGCTTGGTAGGGAACTCCTCGACATAGGATCGTTTCCCATCCACCATCAGAAAACCTTCCGACGGCGTCTGGTACTTCCGACTTGCGTCTAACCGATCAAGTCGGTCCTCCTCAGTTTTCCCCAAAGGGTCAATGTCCAGAAAACTCCCTTGAATGGTGGAAGTACCCTCCCGGGATACGGTCATCGACCGTTTACCCGGGGAGGCCTATCCTCTCCCTTCAGACTCCATAGAGACCTCTGAACAGAGGGTACATCGGCCTCTCCACTGCCTGGCGATGTGCACCATGGAAACCTCCGTTGTGTCCATGCCAGCCTCCGGGCTTTCCTCAGCCAGGCTAGCCAATTCTAGCCGGCTTCAGCTTGCCGGAGCAACCAGTTTTTTTTTGGCAACCAGTGATCCTGCATCTTTCCGTTTCCTCCGGTGAAACAAATGTTTCAGGAGCCAACTAGCGGCAAACAACCGTCCCTGTCTACTTTTCCAAACAGGATGGCGCTTAGCCGTTAATATCACCGGAGGAACGGCCAACATCGATGCAGGAGAGAGATGATGGTCGGAAACTTCCTCTGCAAACTTACTATTAAGTCTGCAGCTGGGCATTACAGATTTCTCCACCCAGTTCTCCCTGGGCGACCGCCATCTGTCCATGACAGACACGCGGTGTCTCGTCCAGGGGTCTCTGGGAGCCCAGTTTTTATTTCTCCAAACCAGGCCATCATCCCACTCCAGAGATTGGAATGCTCTCTCCCACCAGGGCAGGGACACAAAGTCCCTGTAGATCCCTGGTGTCCACTGGTGCCTCAGAGGAAGCTTGCACTACCTCAAAAGCCTTCGGTTTCCTCGGTCGGAGGTTATACCGGGGCTGAGGTGCTTTCTCTGCCTCAGAGTCGGTAGACTCACTAGCCAAGCCAGGCCGACTGGACGGTCCCGGAGGAACATTATCATCCTCTACCGTCCTATCAGCCTGGGACTCAGCATCACTGGTCCCACTGAAGTTCGACGAGGTGTCAGAGCACCCTAGGCCATCTTCCTCACGAACTCCACATGTGGGAATGTACGGCTTCAGGTTATTAACATGAAACCGGTCCCGCACCTTCCGACCATACCCATCTACGAATTCTACCTCATAGACTAGGTCGGAAATCTGCCGGACAACCGTACCCAGTTCAGCCTTGTAAGCGAAGTTCCACTTCTTGGCTTGGCCGAGTTTCCCAGCCATATCCCTCATCCAAACCTTCATACCAGGTTGGTACAGGGGTGGCTGCACTCGGCCAGCGTCATACCGGCTCTTCTGCTTTGCCTGAGCAGCCGCCAAATTTTGACGAGCATGCTCCTCCACGGCTTGCTGGTCAGGCAAGTCGCGGACCGGACCGTCAGGAAAAAGATTATCAATTCCCAACCTCGGTTCGTGGCCAAACAACAATTGGTACAGAGACACTTCCATGCTCTCCTGCACCGCAGTGTTGTAAGCCCACACGGCGGGCCGTAATTTCTCAAACCAATCACATTGGTCCTTGAGGAGATCAAGGTAACGCTTGATGGTTTCCATTACGGTTTTATTCGTACGCTCCGTAAGCCCATTCGCTTGCGGATGGTATGCCGTCGTGTGGTGCTGCGCTATATTATAGTGCTCCCTGAACTTTCGCAAAACCACGGACCAACGGACGCAGGAAATGGCCCAACGAAGTCCATTCCCCAGGCATGAACTGGGTACTCTGGAACTATCGGTTGCAAGAATCCTTGAGCTCTTGCGAACTGTCATACTCTCTGACACACCAAGCTTGTTTTAACATACTCCACCATGTCACGTTTCATATCTAACCAGTAGAAACGAGTACGCAACCGTTGGTATGTCTTGTACACTCCAAAGTGACCAGCTTCGGAGCTATCATGCAACTTCCGCAAGCAGAAGGCTTGACACGACCTCGGTACAACCAACACAGTTCTTCTGCGATCCTGGATGGATTTGAAAGCATACAACAGCTTGTTTGCCACCACGAACTTGAACCTTAAGTTCGAGTCGGGGTCGGTGAAGAGCTCACGCTTCACCTTGGAGCACCAATTGTCATTGGCCTGCTCCATAACCAAATCCACCTCAAACCAGACCCGGTAAATGACCTCACACACATCAGCCTCGACATGTTCAGGCAAAGAAGAATCGTTAACTTCATCTACCGGATACCGACTCAAAACAGTCAGCATCCTCATGAAGTTTCCCCTTCTTGAACTGAATCTTATACCGGTACTCCTGCAACTGCATTTGCCAACACCCCAACCTGCCTTGCAGGTTTTGGCAGTCTGCAAATGACAGAGCGCATGGTGATCTGTTATGATCACAAAGTCCTGGTTAAAGATGTAAGGTCGGAATTTACCCATGGCAAACATGATCGCCAAGCATTCCTGCTCGGTGACACTATATAAGACGGCTAGCGTAGGCCAGAACATGAGGAGCCTTGTCCTCAGGTAGCTTCTGGTATACTACGACACCTAGACCGTACCTGCTCGAACGCTAGACCACACTGCTCCGACCAGTCAAAGGAAACATCCTTCCTGGTCAGATTATGCAGTGGCCTTGCGACCATGGCGAAGTCCTTAATGAACCTATGGTAGTAGCCAGGCCAGTCCAAGAAAACTTCAGACGGCGGTCACCGTTGTAGGAACACAGAACTCTTCGACTGCTCTCACGAGTCCCGGGTCTGGAGCAACTCCCTCAGCACTCACAATGTGACCGAGATATTTGACCTTGTCAAATCTGAAGAAACACTTCTTTGGCTGGAGTTTCAGCTCCGCCCCTCGTAACAGTCTCAGGACAGTACTTAAGCGTTCGAGAAACTGCTCAAAGGTGCTCCCAAAGACGATAATGTCATCTAGGTACACCAAGCAGCTCTCCCACTTATGTCCCGCCAACAAGAGGTCTAACGCTCTTTGCATTGTGGCAGGAACATTGCAGAGTCCGAAAGGCATTTTTCGGAACTCAAACAGACCTTGAGAGCAAATGAATGCTGTCTTTTCAATGTCTTGCTCCGCCATCCTGACCTGCCAGTAACCACTAGCAAGGTCCAGGGTGGCGAAATACTTTGCTCCGGCTAGCGAATCGAAGGCATCATCGATGCGAGGTAGCGGGTACTGATAAGCCTTTGTCTGGGAGTTCAGTCTCTGAAAGTCCACATAGAAACGAAAGCCACCATCCTTCTTGCGAACAAGTAAGATAGGGCTTGCGTAAGGACTATGCAAAGGTTGGATTACCCCTGCATCCAACATTTTCGCTACCTCTTCTCTCTCGATTGCACGTGCCGCTGGAGCGGTTCTTCGCAATCCCTCACGCACCGGAGGTAACCCACCGGTATCAATCGTATGTTTGACGAGCGGGGTTTCCCCCAGCTCTGTGTAATCGAATGCGAAATGATCACGGCGTTCCAGCAGGAACTCCCGAAGCTGTGTCACCTCTTCAGGCTTCAGACTAGGTCTGATTTTAAGGCACTCTTCGAGAGTGGGTTTCACTTCCGCATTGAGGACTCGGCGACCTTTACCGGTCGCCCCTCTCAACTTAGGCGGAAGCCCACATTGCCATGGTCCCCGTCCAGTCCAACCACAACGGCTGCCTCCACAGCTTGAGCCGTTGCAACACCCTCCCCTGTTTCCAGGGCAATGGGAACGTCAGCAACATTCTCAAGCCATATATCGTAAGTGCCTTGTTCTGTGGCTTCGGCAATACCTGCCACCGCCAACAGACCACGGCCACTGGGGCTCTACGAGAAGCAGCTGACCAGGGCCAGCATGCTCTACCAAGCTCACGGAAACCACCTTCCGCTCATGAGCTGGTAGCTATACGTTCTCCAACAGTCGCAGGGAACAAACATCCCCGCTCCTAATAGGAGAACTGGTCTCAGCGAGTTCAGGCGACAATGTCGACCCACCCATCAACCTTACAAGGATCTGCAGGCATCCCTTCCGGTATCCCGTAAGGAGGGAGTAGCAGAGGCTGCACAGAATCGTGAAGCTTTGCCAACGCCTCCAACAACAAGTTCGGAAGGGGTGCTTCTTGCGAAGCACCCTGCAAAGCCTGATCAGCCAGTGCGGCATGAAGAGCATCTGGATGTGCGGTCCAAATGTCTTGGGTTGATGTTGGACGTCGTGAGCCGGAAAATTTATTTCCGGCTCACGACGTCCAACATCAACCCAAACCGAGAAGCCAGGTCAACACCTATAATGCCTTCTCCTTCACCCTCAATGAGAAGATGGGTTTGTATGGACCGCCCGTGGATTGACATGTCCACGTACATGACTCCTATCTCGATGGAGTACCCGCTCATGCCCGTCGGGCATGAGGGGAGGTTAACCTCCTGCACCGGTAACCCCATCTCCTGTGCCACCGACATGCTCATTACCGATACCTCGGCACCGGTGTCGACGATCGACTCAACCAGCCAATCGTTCATCGACACCAGAACACATGGTGCCCCATGCAAATAAGCATGGCTCTAATTAAAGAGCCAGTAGAACGCCTGGAGTGACTCGGTTGGCCCCTGCACCATTGCTTCGAACCGATCAAAACAGGCCTGAGCCTGATTCTTGGTCCCAAAATGCTGGAACATGGCCTCCTTTAGCTCCGGCCAGGTAAGGTCCTGCTGAAACTCCACCAAACTGGCGTAGTATTCCTCAGCCGAGCCGTCGAGCAGGTACGTAAAGAAACTGCACCTGGCCTCGTCCGTCCAGCGCTGAGCCCGAGCCTTGGCTTCGAACTGTCGGAAAAAAGGCGTCATGTCCTCTCGTCCATCAAACCGGATTAACGAATGAACTGGGTTGAAAAACCCAAACGCCTGGATCTCCGACAGGACGGCCGGAGCAGGCGTTCATGGTGCGGTACTAACCCACCGTGGTGCCCTGCTCCAGTTTCCCGAAGTCACAGTATCAAGGTCAGCTTCTGTTGGCTCCACCAAGTGGACCCTCGGCCACTGAACGGGTGGAGGAACTTCGTGACCAACTCCCACAGGAGCGGTCCAAGTTCCTCCAGGAGGTATCCGCCCGGTCGAAACCGGCGGTGCCTCCCTCCATACACCTCCCAGGTGCACGGGCGATGGTGTGAACTGCGGTTGCCCTCCCCGGATCCCATGGATCCCTTGGGGCAGACGTCCCTGCATCCGCAGGTCGTCTATCCCCCTGGCAACCGCTAGGAGTTGTTCCTCGGACCACGATGTCAACAATGACTCTGTGCCCTCCGGACTACCCAACAGTCTCCACTGACTCACTTAAAGAGTTCCCCACCGCGTCCACCCGGACCGGTGGCAGTGGAGACCAGGACAGCGGCCAAAGGCCGCGTGCCTGTTTCTGCTGGGGTCCTCACAACCCCTTCACCACCATCCAACGGTGCTTCGTCGGTGACAATGCCTCCCCGGTGCGATCGCACCGTCCCAAAGTCTCCGCACGGAGGTCGGGCCGCAGGGAAACCCCCTACGACACCTTCCTCCCCGTAACCACCGTTCCCGTCCCTGCCGACAGCAACCCCAACCGGTTGCTGCCCCTCCGGCCGAATACCATGGCCGAAGGTGCGGGTACGTAACTCCAATCTCTCGCCTACACCGTTACCCCGACCTACCATTGGGGAGAACGGGGTTTAAGCCGATTCCCACCGTGCGAACACAGACAAAAACGGCCACCACTTGTAGGTGAAAGAATCTACCTTGGAATCCGGTGAATTCACAGACCAAAGTCCAGAAAACACCATCAAACAATGCTAGAACTGTACCAAACCGTAGTTTCACGGACAAATGTCCGTGTCCCACGGTAACTGTACGCTTAGTCGCTTTTCACCGTCTTCGAACGGAGATTCACGAACAACGGTCCGTAATCTACCGTCCACCAATGGTGAAACTTCCTTTTTACCGTGTTTAACCGTTGATACACGGACAAAAGTCCGTAGTCCACCATCTACTTGCAGTAAAAATGCCTTTTTACCGTGTTCTACCGGCCGTGCACGGTAAATCAACGTGCTACCGGTATACTAGCGGTAAAAATCACCGTTATCCCGGTTTTGAACGGTCCTGCACGGTCAACCACCGTGCCCACCGTTCTAATTACGGATAACCTAGGGCTTTCCCTGGTAACCACCGCGGTATCATGGACAAACCGTCCGTGTCCCACGGTCCTTTACCGGACTACTACGCCCTAAGTCGTTTTCCACCGTAGTACCGTGGACAAATGTCCACGCCCTACCGGCGTACTCACGACTCCGGTCTACCGACCCTGACCGTGAATCAGTTTCTACCGTAGTTCCACGGACAACGGTCCGTGCCCTATGGTATACTACCGATAAACTTGGCCGTAGATTGGTTTCAACCATAGTCCCACGAACAAATGTCCGTGCCCCACGGTTTACTACCAATCTACCGGTCACCGGTTTTTCACCGCTGTACCGTGGACAAAGTCCACGCCCGGCAGTGTCAAACAGTTTCTACGGTCTTTCGACCGTCAAGAGCGGCAGCGGTGGCGCTACCCGGCACCTCCACCAATTGTAACGACCTGACTTGGTTCCATTGCAACACCCCGGCAAAACTTCCCCGTCTTACCGGATCCTTGACTCCCTTGGGACCGAGGTCGAAGCGCGGACTGCCCGCTCCTGCCCGTCCGGTCCCTGGGTGATGCCGGTCGAGAGTCGCGTTCTCCGATGATCGATGGTCTATTTCTGCCGAAACAATGAAGAACCCATGGCAGAGCCCTGATGGATCCTACCGTGGACCGCACACGAAGCACCAGCCGAAAAGACGGATACAGGACGGTGATGATTGGTGGATTCCCACCAGAACCCCCACCCTCCCTGCGGTAACTTCCCCAGAATAATAATAATAAGGTGACACAGACAACAGTGTGTAGTAAGATAAAATGATGAGATAATTTATTCAAAGATAAATTAAACAGTTACTCAGTACTAAAACAATACAGCAATCTCCTGGCTAATTCAGCCAGGAGAGAAAGTGGCTAAAAGCACACAAAGGAGCAAAGAGATGATCCAGGTGCAGAACAAAGGTTTTTGATGCATCATGATGGCCACAAACAACAAAGCAGCAACACATCCACTCACTTGAAGGGTCAAAAACACTGTCCAGAATATAATGGCCACCACCATTATATACCACCCCCAGGCTGCTCCACCTGGGGGAGGACAGTGACCCTTGCTGGCCATTTTGTCGTCTGCCTGGCAGCTAATTAGCCAGCCTAGCAGACGACACAGGAGACTTAGTTCTGCTCCACCAAAGGAGCAAAACTGGGTCGTCACAAAAATAGTATAAAAACTATTTTAGAAATTATGTATTGTGCACAATTTTTCTGGTGTCACTGTGCTAAGTAACATTAAAAGGCCCTTATAAAAAGGTATGTCTACTGTATGTGCTAATTTATAAGACCTCTTTAAATTGTCCTCTTGATACAGTAGGTATGTGTGTGTGGGAAAAACAGAACAAAGTTTAATTTCTAAAATAGTATAAAAACTATTTTAGAAATTATGTATTGTGCAAAACTGTTTTGTGGTGCTACTGTGCTAATTAACATTAAAAGGTCCCTGTAAAGAGGTATGTCTACTGTGTGTGTTAATTTATAAAACCTCAATGAATTGTGTCCTCTTGATACAGTAGATATCTGTGTGAAAAAATTAGCTATTTGCAGATAACAGGATTTAAATAAGCATTTGTGTGAAAGTGGCTATTTTCTTCCCAAATTCTTAATGTTAGACTTTACTATAAACAGTCTACCAGAATATGTTTCCACATTACTTTTACTTTTACAACAGCTTTAACATTGTAATTGTGTGATCAATTTGCAAAAGAAATATGGATAGTAAAATGGAGAATGAGTGTAATGTAGGGCTAACATTTTTTTCATTATTAACATCATTTTTGTGCTCATGGTTTTTTGTTTTTAGGTGCCCATACTGCATAACTATACATATACACACAATCATATTCATGACCACACACACACACATACCCATACACACACCCACACATATACCGAGGAATACTCAGGTGACAATGTGGGTCCCTTTTACAGAGTAGAATCGGATGATGCTGGCAATCTTTCCTGGCCCGTCTCTAGGTCTACTCTTGGTGGTCTAAATGATCCTTTAGACCAGTGGTTGAAAACCATTCTCAATGACAATGATTTACAAATACTCAACACCATCGATACCAGGCCAGTAAACCCGGAGGAATATTTTGTTGACATGTAAGTATTTGTTTATTAAAAAATATGTTCAAATGACTAATTATTACTTTATAGCAATTATGCGACACAGTTATCACCACTGTCAGATGCCACCACTGTGGATTACCCCTGTTTGTTGAAGAACAGCACGACGAGGAACGACCGCAGCAGCATTGTCCACTACTTGACCGAAGACTGGAAAGGGAGGAATATTGTAATGCTAACAACATGTATGTATATTTATTTGTTTGTAAAAAAAATGTTCAATTCTTCGTTCGTTTCTGTCAGGGTGGACGATGCAAAATCAATTTATTTTAATCTGATTTTAAAAAAAAAAATTTAAAAAAGACGATTCATATCTATTGAACATGGTGCTTAAAAACTAGAACTCTTTTCTAACACAATCAATAATTTTGAAAACTGGAAATGAATAAAACAATGTTGCATAAAACTTTCATGACGGTTAACTAATTAAAAATGGTTTCAAACTGTCATGAAAAGTTTATTTTTCAAGATACCGTTATATAATATTTAGTGGAATGAACACGAACAATGATGATAGGCATTCGGCAAAAGAGACTGAAATACCGATCGAAAGTGATGGTGCTCGTATTAAGACGCAATCAAACTTGACGGCTAATTTGGCTAAACACCAGTATATAACAAGAGCTCGATACATAATGGTTGAAAAATAACGCCCCCGAATGATAAAAATTAATAATCAAAATTAAATTACTAATGTTAATTTTGATTTCATATAATTCAGTACAAAATCTGAAACTAATTGAAGCAGGAGGACATTCCACTAACGATTGGCAAAAGTTTAATACGATTGAAGCGAGAGCAGGAATCGGAACTTTATTTCTGTATTTGTATTTATTAACACTAGATTGTATCAAAGTGTTGAGATTGACTTTATGATCGAACCATGTCCTTCGAATAGTGAAGGACTGATACCGATCAGCGATTCGAGACTCCCAACCTTACAAATCCCTGATCGCAACCAATTTTGCTGTATGTTGGAAAACCTATTTTTACGCATGATCGAATGTATGACGTGACTGCCCGGTGTCACCTTAGGCCTCGCTTGGACCGCCATGGGGTCGGTTATTGCAATTTTGGCTTCTAAAATGTGCCTTTTTCCCCGAATGATTAATTTTCAGGAGGTTCGACGTGGTCTATTGAAACGGCCATTACAAAGCATAACGACAGAGAAGCAAAAGACGACTGTGCTTTAGAACTGCCGGGGCATTGGGGGTATTGTAATGAAAGAAAGTGCTGGTATCACTTACACCTTTTCGAGATCGTTTTTAAGCGAAAAATTCCCAAAAAATAACTTTTTGACTATCTTACTTGTAGCTCTACATTCCCGATGTTAGTTTTATCGATTAAATACTAGAAAAACAATTCCGTAACAAAAAACTTAATTTTCTTAAGGGAGGGGGCAACACCTAAAGATGGGGCCTATCGCCGGTTGTACAAGTTTCGGCCCCTTTGTCCTTAGCTATTGATAGACCGGTTAGACAGAATCTAGCGATGACAAACGAAGTGTCACTTATTGGAACATTCTTCGGGTTGGTGGGATTATAGGAAAGATTGTTGCAGAGAAGTGTCAGGAAGAAAACATTAATTTTACGGTTGTCCTTGTTCTTTTTTATACTCTACTTTTTGAAATAAACCTACGTTTCTAGAAAAATTGAAGTTTTTTTTGCGGCCCCCCATAAACTTAACCTTGTTTATTTGGCCCGTGTTAGCCTTTGAATTTGACATGCTTGTTGCAGAACATTACAGAGAAGTTTTTGACATTTTTTGCATAAAATATATTCTACACTGTTGTTTAATTTTTCATTTTGTGCCTTAAGAAATTAAATTGAATATTAAAATAATATCTTTGGAATTAGTTCTCTCATCGAACTTCTCTGGAAAGAATCGAATTGATAAAAGGGAGGGGAGGGGAAGACAAATCTCCTGTTTTTTATATAGGTTTCAACAATATTATGGAATTTTAATAAAAATTGAGATTTTTAATGTTTTTTGCCATATCAATTTCAATAGAAACCCTTGTAACACCACGTTGAAAAAAGAAGAGGAGGGGGTCATGATGATAATCAATGGGATGATTTTGGGGTAATGGAAATTAATTTTAATTAAATGTAGGTCAAACAGGTGTGGACCAGAAATTGAAGTCACACATGTATGGGGGAAGGGGTAAAAACAATTTTGAACAAGTTTGGGGTGAGGGAAATTAATTTTAATTAAATGTAGGTCAAGCAGGTGTGGACAGGAAATTGAATTCATGCATATGGAGAAGGGGTTGGAGTTAAAGAACAAATCTGGACAGGTTTATAGACTGGAAATTGAAATGTAATAAAAATATTTCATAACTTCTCTAGAGAAAATTAATTTCACAAATAACAAATTCCAAAAAAAATAACTCAAAACAGCATAAGGGCCACATTTTGTGGCTCACGGTTGAGGGTGTTAAAACAAGTTTGAACAAATTTGGGGTGAGGGAAATTAATTTTAATTAAATGTAGGTCAAACAGGTGTGGACAGGAAATTGAATTCACACATAGGGGTGAGGGTGTTAAAACAAGTTTGAACAAGTTTGGGATGAGGGAAATTAATTTTAATTAAATGTAGGTCAAACAGGTGTGGACAGGAAATTGAATTCACACATAGGGAGAAGGGGTGGAGTTAAAGAACAAATCTGGAAAGGTTTATAGACCGGAAATTGAAATGTAATAAAAATTAGGCCATGAACAGTGCCCTCTACCTTTAAAAAATATATTGCAATCATAAGTTAATGAAATTTTAACCAAGCAACATAGTGCTCCACAAGTGATGTAATTTGTGCAAAAAGTTTACCAGTTTTTAGATTGTGATAAGACGGGAAGTGCTTTGAAATGCCCTAAACTTAACAGCACCTTCCGAGAGTAGCAGTAAAGTCAACACAAAAAAATTTAGGTAAAAAAAGTTATTTTTATACACACAAATACACACACACATACATTAATGCACTCAATTTGCCGCCATCTTCTTTTCTTTCATAACTTCTCTAATAAAAAAAAATCACACAAAACAGCTTGAGGGCCACATTTTGTGGCTCGTGGGCCTTAAGCATAATTTAATCAATTGGCCGCCATCTTGCTTTCATACACAAAACAATAACTTCAAATTCATAACTTCTCTGGGGGAAATTAATTTAATTAATAAGAAATTCCATAAAATCACTCATAACAGCTCGTGGGCCGCAATCGTAACTCAACCCATCCACCGACTGCAAAAACCAATAATATTTCGCCTCACTTCACCCCTTTTTACATTCCACCTAGCACCACCCTAATGCTGCCATCTTGTTTTTGCTTTCTCACCCCTTTAACACCCGTATGGACCAGAAGTGATGTTAGGGGTGGCTCATGTTCCGCACGTTGCCCACCCCTACACCACTTCCGGTCTATACGGTTGTTATATATTACTTCCGAGGTTTCAGTTCGCTCATTTAGGCGAGCCGAAAGTGGTTGGCTAGGCCACTGATTCTATTTGGTTCGCGAGGATGGGAACAAACGAGTCCCTTATTGTTTCCTCACAAGTTCTATTTGTACGAACTCTTACAAATGAAAGGATCTTTTCGCTGTTAGTTACTCCTCAGGCTTTCGGCTAGTTAAAAACTGGTAGATTGTGTGGTCTTCCAAAGTCGCATCTAGTGTTGGTGATCCAGGTTTGCACCTGGATTGGCGGCTCTAGATGAGTAAATGTTAAAGTACTTTGTTTGACTTAGAAAATATAAAATAATAATTTGAACAACTTTTTGCACATAGTAACAGTTTATTTTCTGTTTCCAAAATTTTCTCTCGAATACAAAAAACAGGAGCTCATATACCCAAGAAGAGAATTCTGAAAAGACTGTCTGAAAATCCTCTAATTGGTCATCTACGAAAATGCAAATTAATTAAACCAATCAGTCAAAATATCAAATATGATTCATCTTCTATTAAATAATGCAATACAAAAGAAAAACGCGACCCCATTGACGTAGTGTTGCCTATTATCAGGAAGATCTCTTTATGGTAAGGGCTGGAACTGGGAGGCCAGGCCCCATGCCACGGCAAGATGTGAACCAAACAAGGATGTTTATATCTTTCTGACATTAAAGCGGAAAACAGCTGTGCAGACTGGGTCAACCCTCTGTACAGTGATACAAAGGGATGACAATGTTCTGCGCCACTCCACAAAAAGCAAATCAGGATCACTCCTGGATGGATCGTTTCAAAGGTGATCTGTGGGCTCTATGCAGGCGATCTCAGTCCATAGTGGGAGTCTAGGGCGGAAAGTCACTATTGAAAGTCTGCTGGGTGTTTCTCTTAGATTTGTTCCAGAATAATTAAGAGCAAAAATGTATCTTTCAAAATAAAATTTAAAACAATGATATTACTATTGTTAGTTTGTAAAAGTGTTGACAGTACTATAAGTTGCTTAAACAGTCGATAGTGGTTTTCTAGGTATCAGCCAAACGGGTGGCATGTTGTGTCCAGTCATGCCTTTTCCTATAGGTTACCGTTGGTTCATAAGGGTGAGAGGTGAAGATATGCGGTTGTCCCCCAGAGGAGTCGCCTGGGGGTTTACAATAGTTAGGCTAGAAATTGTTATGGGCAGTTGTTGAGAAGTCTGAACCATCCATAAATATTATTTCGAAAGTGTCATTAAAACCTTATTTTACTCATAATTAAACTGTATTCGTCTCGTTTATTGAAGAGTTGTACTGGGAAGGGGGAATCACCATCCATCACCGCATTTCGTGGTAGGGCCTGGGGGGCTGGGGTGCTGCAAGACGTGTGCATATTGCCACTTAATATAAATTAGGTTTTGATGGATTTATTTATATTTGCAAGAAATTTGAAAAAAAATGCACAAACTCTAGTTATAACTTATGTATATACTGATTGTAATAACAATTGTTTATCGGGGGGGGGGGGGGGGGCAAATGACCCCCTTGCACCCCAAAAATGACGTCCCTGTTTCGTGGTACCGGCAGCAGGGCCGGATTTACCTATAAGCTAAAAAAGCTGCCGCTTAGGGCCTCACAATACAAGGGGCCTCACTTCATCAAAAAATATTTTTTCATTTTTAACACAGTCTTACAAAGTTAAGATAAAATACACATAGGAACATTAGATATTAGGAGCATGCACAAGTGGCATGATGCTATCTATACATATTAGTGCATCCAGTGCAATCCAGGACGTATCGACCAATCTATTGAATGCGATCCTGAAATCCGATATCCTAATATTGCATTCCCTAAATTGGTCGATCGGACTTGTCGATATGTCCCGGATTGCACTCCCTAATTAAAATGAACAAAAAGTTTAATCATCAAAGGTCATCTTTAGAATCAGATGTAGCATCATATACGACATCACCTATTCCATTAAAATGGAATTTGAGGGTCCACTTGAGGGTTATGACATGTTTTTGATTGCAAACAAGCTCAAAATACTCTTATGAATCAATTATATGCACCAGTGTTTCTTTTTTTTTGGTTTTGGTACTTGAATACAAGTTTTCCAAATAAATTATCACTTTTTGAAATATTTCAATTTCCTGTGAAATATTTCAGAGAAATGAAATATTTCATTGAAATTTCATTTGAAATATTTCACTGGCACACCACTACACAAATGTTAAGGATTTAAAATGTTAAAAAAAGTTGTGATAATATTTTGGTGGAGGGGAAAAGGACCTCTTAAATGTTATAGCTTAGGGCCACAACAAGTCTAAATCCGGCCCTGACCGGCAGCTTGCATCGTCACAGCCGTCGAACTCAACAAGAGACTCCATGTTTGACTGTCGTTTTAATGGGAAGTTCATCTAGAAACAATGTGCAGCTCACCAAAGTAATTTAACGATATCACTTTTTGATGGGCTTCAAGTCATGAATAGGTTATGTATGGGCAATGTCAAAAAATTTCTTTTGTTGAAATATTTCATGACATTTCTTAAAATTTGTGAAATGAATTGAAAGTGGTGACAATTATTCACAACAGTAAAAAAAAATAAATAAAATGCATAAATCTACATATAACTTTACAAACTACAGACACATATCATAAAGACAAAAGACACAAGTCATACAACACACAAGTCATACAGACAAAAGTCACCGAACTGACATTAAAATGAAAACAGTCAGAAATTTTATACTGGACCAGTATCATAGTGGATTGATAAGGGAACCACTATAGAACCAACATCAGTAATTATCATTCTGGATTAGTAATCGCAGTAAATACAAGGTGTCCCTAATAATAAAAGGGACTGTGCACCCGTTGGGCGAGGCAATTTCAGTAATGGAAATAGGTGGGGTAGGTTTTTGACATTGAATGGCACTAGTTTCATCTGCTAGTCCATTTAGTTTGCACTTGTGTATTGCTTGAAGCAGAAGCTGTTGTGTGATTTTGCTTAAATTATGCTGAATTTAAAAATCGAGCAGCGTGTCAATCTTAAATTTCTTGTGAAATTAAAGAAATCTCAACAGAAAGTTTGATATTGTTGAAGGAGGTGTACAAGGATAATGCTATGTTACATACACATGTTTTTTTGGGTGGCACAAAAGGTTCAGTGATGGTCGGGAGGAAGTGAAAGACGACAAACATCCAGGTCGCCCTCTCAAATGAAAAACCAATGAAAACATTGAGAAAATCAACGAAAACCGACGTGTTGCTGACATGATCAACAGTTACAATGAGATGGTTGAACAAATCGCATGACCAATTGAACATGAGAAAAGTCTGTGCAAAATGGTTCCCAAAACTGTCACTCAGAAACAAAATTGCAAGCAGAAAGACATTTGCAATAACATCATGGAAAAAATCAAAGAGCAACTGGACTTGTTGGAACATGTCATAACACGTGATGAAACATGGATTTTTCAGTATGATCCAGAAACAAAGAGACAATCCATGCACTGGAAGATGCCAAATTCACCAAAAATGAAAACAGCACGAAAGTAATACATTGAGTTCTTGACCAAGCTGAGAACAAGTGAGGAAGAAAAGGCCATTTTTGTGGAAGACCAATTCATGTATTTTGCATCAAGACGATGCACCAGCTTACAATGCCCTTTCCGTACGGCAGTTTTTAGCAAATAAACAAATAACAGTACTTGACCAACTCCTTATTAACCACATTTAGCACCATCTGACTTCTACCTGTTTCCTAAGTGAAAAGTGCATTGAAGGAACCCATTTTCAGTCTGTGAATGATGTGCAAACAAAAGTGGCCAGTTGTTGTGCTTTGAACAATGGAAAACTCGTAAACAGCGGTGTATTGATAGAGGAGGGGAGTACATTGAAGGGGATAAAAATTCTGGGTTCTCCTCCTGCACCGCTGTGCAAGACCGCAAATAGGGGGGGGGGGGCCATGGGGGCGTTGCACTGGGCATCATGCAGATAAATTGAAATAACTTTTCAATAATTTAATTTTAATTCACGAATAATAATATAGCCTCTCTACACTTATGCCACACCCAGTGAAAACACAACCAACAAGCCAGACGTGTCTGAACCTGATTTAGTCGAAGAGCTAGTTGTTTTTCGAAATCTCCAAATGTGTCATGTTAAGTCACCAAAAGGACCACGGCAAATAATGGAATACATCGTTAGCAACAATGTAATGGATGTGTATCCTAACTTAACCGTTACAATTAGAATATTTCTGACATTGTCAATTAGTATTGCAAGTGCTGAAAGGTCTTTCAGCAAAATGAAACTCATTAAAAACTACCTAAGAGCATCCATGGCACAGGAGAGATTATATATCTGTACTTGCTGTGCTTTCAGTTGAAAACAAAATTGCCAGACAAATAAATTTTGATGATGTAATCGACATGTTTGCAACTATTAAAGCACGAAGAGTGTTATTAAAATGATGTTCAAAAAATTATTCATTGAAGGCATTTTTTTTCCACAATTGCACCTGGGCATCCTCTACTCTAGTTGCGGCCCTGCCGCTGTGTTATAGGTGCACATGGCTGGCTGTAACTTCTCCCACAAATCATGCTGGTCCTTGAGCAGATCAAGATAGTGCGTGATGATTTCCATGAGTTATTTGTATGCTCCGTAAGCCTTGCGAATGGCACACAGTTATATAGTTTTGCACTATCTGGTAGTGCTCCCAGAACACATCAGTAGGACTTTACTCCAGAAGGGCATCTGGTCTACTCTACACGTGAAGCACCTAGTCTTTCAGGAACTTCACAACTGACATGGCCATAGCCTTTCGTACCACCTTCAAGACAGTACCAAGTGAAATAGTCAACACATAGGTGACTCCGCCTACTGATGCCGGAAATATGCCCATGAAGTCCATTCCGTAGGTGACCAGGAGCAAACTTTGACACTTGCTTTGACACACGTCAAACCACAAATTGTACTCCACAGTGTCCCAATTCATACGTAACCGGTAGAAGTGACCGAAATCCGGACTCGCCTGGTATTACCGTTTCTACTAAGTCCACATAGTACAAATAAATTGCCCGAACTGACTCAGTGTGTATGGGAGTTGTAAAACAACATGGCCTGGAAATCACTAGCCAGTCAGCCATGCCGACTATAGGCAATCTGCCATTTCTGCTCCAGAGAGAATAAGTCTTCTTGAGTCTGTCTGAAGTTGCATCCACCCAAAGGGCTGAAACATCACGTTAAGAGCCACAATTGTGTTGTCATCACTGAGAGTAATAATCAACCGACCTGCATGTTTGATCTCTGTTTTGCTCCACGCGGTGATTATGCCAAGGTGAGAGCCAACCATATCCCCATCTGTACCATCCACACAATCCTGATCATCCACAACATATCTAAAAAAGTCAGTATCTTGCAGAAGACATTCACCATTTGAATGAGGCGACAACTGACCATCTGTATCAATCTCTAGAGGATTTTCTTCCATGATGGCCAGAGTCCAGTGGATTATCCTTAAAGACTCCTCCAGTCAGAATTTCCACCACACTGGTCTGGTTACAGCCTTTATGGGTCGTAACTTTCTGACGAAGTAAGTGCTGGAGGTTTTCCACCGGGCATTTCCCTGGTAGAATCACCCTACCTTGTACTTTTCCCACAACATAACCATCCCCATTTTGCATTGGGTGTGACAGTTATTACCGTTTTCATCAAATCTGGATAGTCAGAACCGGCAAGAAACGGTGCAACCATGTTTCACTGATTTAACTCCGGGAAACCGAAACTCCGGTCCCAAACCAAATCTCACTGGCCAAACACCAACTCCTGATGGTGCCCTTCCCATCTGCCATTAAGAAATAGTAAAAAGACTACTTCCAACAGAACGGTTAAGGTGAAAATGTCATTCACTGTTTACAGACACATACAGTCATACCCGGTATCTCCACCAACTGTACCAACTCATACTGGTTGTACGATACTTCTTACTACCTTTGACTCCTTTTGCTCCCGAGAATCGCACCACAGGCCTTATGTTGAACTGACAACAACAGACAGCTGGCTATATGATGGCGAAGTACCAGTACCCGAAAAAAACATTGGGGACCGGTCTAAATTGTCCCAGGAATTTTGGTGTGGTGTGGATGATGATGTGATGCAACCCTACTATAACCTCTAAAGTATTAACCCTGACACCAAAAATGGTTTGAGTGCCAACTTGGCATTCAAAACAGAACAAAAGATGATGCTGTGAGCAGAGCCTCCCAGCCATGATGTCAACACTGCCAAGATACTTTCTGAGGATAGAATTATATACACGAGTAGGGTGACATCACTCGTCCATGATGCCACCTGGAGAAACACCCCTCTCACCTTGGTTATAAGTTTATAACTTCATAGCCAAAGAGTGACCTGGACAGGACACATGTCAGCTCTCTATTGCTTACCAAGAAAATGAAGAGACATCACTGGGAATTCATCTACACACAATTTTGGTTATGAGTGCAATATGAGCACATCACATTTAAACCTTCTTAAGTGCCCTGAATGCTTTTTATGTTAGTGCATAAATGTTAATAACCGAATACCAAGTACTAATTTCACAATATTAACAAAAAAATATTTTTCTTACTTCTGTTGCGCAATTAGAACATTTAGTGTCTGTGGATTTGTGAAGAATACATCACAATCAATGTACTGAAAAAATAAATATGAGAATCATCACAATTAGAAGTGAAAAAAAACTTTTAAATGGTTCACCCAAACGTAAGCAGTCCACATCCTTCGAGCTAATGTCAAAGATCGTTCCTTTAAGTCTATGACAGTCTTAAACCTCATTTTAGACCAATGAAGCAAGTTGCTTTCATCTGAATGAAGAGTCAAAGAACTGCTTTCATAGTGAAAGTTCACAGAATGATAATCATCGTGAACACTCTGAATCCACGTTTCCAGGATTTGAACTGTGTTATCTTCATTGTGATCACTGCGAATCCTATATAAATCATACACAATTGTTTAGTTTATTTATATAAAACTATTTTAAATAGTGAACCAGAAACCACACCAGTAAAATTATAACCGTTTCCACGATTTTGGCAAAACAGGTAAATTATTAAGAAAAGTAGCTAGCTAGCCTAAAACAAAATTTATGAACCAAACTTGGTATTTTTATGTGAACTTCATTGAGAATTGAAACTCAAAAACAAAAACACAACTACAGAACAAAATTTGTACAACATCTTAAATACACTTTATTCATGTATTAGTTCATAGAGAACACAGCACACACATGCATTATAAAAAAACATGACGAGAACTGGTTGGAGAAAATATCTCTGTTCACGCACAGACTACTACAACGGGGCGGGCTCGTATGACAGGGTCGTTCAACATTCAATAGTCCTACAAAAGTTAGACTGCCGGTTAATAAATGGCGAAAACAAAGTGAAATAGTAATGACCCCCGAACATGTCGTTTGCGACCCCAGGTACAAAACACCCAAAAGTACAGACCCAGAAACAATAGAAGTTTTACGAAATTGTGACAGTGGCAAACTTGTAGAAAAAGAGCAGATGACAACTAAAAATAGATTATAAAAAATAGCATAGGGAATTCCCTACATATAGGAACATCAAGGTATAATTCAATTTAATTCTATTCAATTAGTACGTTTCGTACTAAAACACAACTATGTGCTGGAAGAGTATTCCATAGTCTAAATACATTTAAAAAAGACCACAAATATGCATCAGTTTTAGCTCCTATTTCTCTAATAGCCTTTTGGATGGCCATTTCTACATAGATGGGGTTTCTAGCAAGAATTCCATTTAAAATAATCTATCGTCTGAAACTAGCATTGACCTTTAACGAATCTTGCAGCCCTACATTGCACCTGTTCTATTTCATATGTTAGGTTAGCTCAATAAGGATTCCAAATTGGTGAGCAGTATTCTAACAGAGGTCTGACAAGAGTAAAATAACAAACTTCTTTTACATTTTCTTTACAATTTTTCAAAGTCCAATGTACCAACCGCAAAATTAGATTTGCTTTGCTAACTTCTTTTGTTATACAGTATGTTCCTTCCAAAAGAAGTTTTTGGATAAGGTTAAACCGATATATTTAAAGGTATCCACAGGACCCAACAGATTACCTACTAATACATAATCTGCCTTATTTGGATTATGCTTACGGGAGACGTGCATAACTTTGAATTTACTGTAGTTTAGCTGTATTTTCCATTGAAAGCACCAATCTGTTATTAGATTAAGATCTTTAGGAAGATTTTCAACATGTTTATTACTTTTAATTCTCTATAAATAACGGGTAGGTCTTTTATAAAAAGTAGAAAAAGAAGGGGACCAAGAATGCCACCTTGAGGAACACCAGATGTTACATTGATCCAGCCCGAGGCAATACCATCAATTTGAACACGCTGCTATCTACTGGAGAAAAAAGATGATACCCATTGTAACTACTTTATTGTTGATATTAAAAAAATTTCAACTTGCTTATTAGCAGCGAGTGTTTTAGCATATCAAAGTTTAAAGCTAAAAAGGGGGTGGCAATAATGGAACTGTTTTGTCCGTGTTAGTTTGTTTTCAATAGAAATAATTTGAGGATTCAAATTCTATGTTTATTTTACTAATTTGTGTATACATTTACATCAGAACAATAATTAAAGAGGTTGCGCATGTTCAATTTTTCACTTATAATGAAATCTGGTCACAAATTCAGATAATAAGAATAAAGAAATAAGTACAAATCTTTCATTTTTGTTAAATGTATTTTACAATTAATTCTACACTAAAATAAAACAAAAAAAACACACAAATCTCTATTAACCAAGCTAATCGAACCACTCTTTAAACGTATTGTATACTATGAAAGTACCCAAGCCACGCAAATTCTTCTTGCTTGAATATGAACTATGCATGCAACATTTATTTTGATGAAATAGACATTTGCCCTAAAGACACTTGCCCTAAAACCTTTTGCCATAAACGGTACATTTGTACTAAATCCACTTGCCATAAAACCATTTGCCCTAATAAAACATTTGCCCTAAAACCATTTGCCCTAATAAAACATTTGCCCTAAAACCATTTGCCATAATAAAACATTTGCCCTAAAATCATTTGCCCTAATGAAACATTTGCCATAAATCCACTTGCCCTAAAAGGTATATTTGCCCTAAAGGAACATATGCTGTAAAGAGACTTGCCCTAAAACCACCTTCCCTAAAAGGATGCTATGGAAACCTGGTTTGCTCAATCAAATTTTTTTTGATTGAGCAGACGGACTCCCTAAGGTGGTCTGCCTGACAGCTGCAGTAGGCTGTAGGGACGGAGGCTATGTTGGTGCCAGCAGACCTCTCACCATTGAGTTCAATGGGTGAGAGGTCAAAGTGACCACTGACCCCTCCAGGTGAAGTTGCCTGGAGGTCTTATACAGTATGGCCTGGTCAGCCATTAAGTCTGGGTAGTGTGTTGTGGGCTAGAGAGGAACCCGTGCCTGGAGGCCAAAGAGGCCCCCAAGATCATCTTTTTTTTTGTCTTTTGGCCTGGTAGCCTATAGAATGTATAGTTATCTTGGCTGGTCGAAGTGACCAGCCAAGTTGTGTATATAATATCACTGTCTGTGTAAGTGTGAATAAATATATATTTTATTTCTTTTATACTGTGTCGTGTTGGTCTTTTCTGGAGAGTACCGCGGGAGGGTGGGTTTTCCTGTTGGGGAGCACCATCTTCGGCCGTACTCGTGTTGGCTCGCGGGGGAACCAGAGTTCCACCGTGATATTCTCGGCATGGCGGCGTGGTCTCTCGTCGCATCCATCGAGAGAGGCTCCGTGTAGACACAACCCAGTCTTTTAACCTTGAGAGGCGGCTACGGGTGCGGTCCCGTTCCCGTATCGGAGCCTGGAAGTGGGTAAGTTTGGTTTTTTACTTACCGGGTGTTGTGATGGTCCAGTCGGGACGTTACAATGCTTGCCCTAAAGGAGCATTTGTGCTTAAATCATTTGCCATTGAGACATTTGCCCTAAAACTATTTGCCCTAAACCAATTGCCCTAAACAATATTTGAACTAAAACCACTTTTTGTTCTTTTTTCATATGGTTTAGTGTCTTTTGGTTGAGTATGTGTGCAATTGCAAGCTGTGCAAAAACTGCAATGGTGATTGAGGGCTCATTGAGCCAGCCACATTTAGCAAATGGGCCACATTCCTAACACTGTAAAATGGCCCTTGAAAATTCACAATCAGCAGTACAAATGAATGAGCTAGGGCTGAAAACAATTGGGTGCTAGCACACCCAATGGGCTGTTTGAACCAGGTAATTTTTTTAATTGGACTCAATTCCTTAGGGCCCAAAATGGCCCTTGAACTTTATACTGCAGCAGTACAAACAATTGAGCTGGGGCTAAATGGCTGTTTGAGCAACGTCATTTTTCGATCAGGCTCAATTTCTTAAGGCCCAAATGGTCCATACATTATGCCCTATAATTATAGTCAATTTACAAAATGAAGTGACTGGACAAGTGCTGAAAAATGAGCTAGTTAGTACACCCAGTGGGCTGGCGGCTTGGCGGCTAAAACACCATTAGTCACCTCCACCACTGTTTCCATAGAGATTCTACTGTTGTCTGCCTTTTTAGGGGCAGATACACTGTATGCATCTCTATGCACAGACTCAGGAGAGGGATCACGTTTGGAGATTTCTCCTCCAGACTTAATACCAAGTCTGCAGCTGGACATTATGGATTTCTCCACCCAGTTCTCTCCGGGCGACCGCCATCTGTCCGTGACAGACAGGCAGTGTCCCATCCAGGGGTCCCTGGGTGCCCAGTTTTTGATTTTCCTCACCAGGACATCAGCCCATTCCAGGGATCATCCCAATCTCTCCCACCAGGGCAGGGACTCATAGAATCCCTGTAGATTCCTGGTGTCTACTGGTGCCTCGGAGGAAACTTGGTCAGAGGTTGTACCGGGACTGAGGTGCTTTATCTGCCTCAGAGTCGGTAGACTCCATAGCCAAGCCAGGCTGACTGGATGGTCTCGGAACAAAATTACCATCCTCCACCATCCTATTGGCTTAGGACTCAGCATCACTGGTCCCACTGGAGTTCGGCGAGGTGTCAGAGCCTCCTAGGCCATTTTCCTCCTGAACTCCACATATGGGAATGTACGGCTTCAAGTTATCAACATGAAACCGGTCCCGTACCTTCCGATTGTAACGTCCCGCCGGACCGTCACAATAACCCCAGTAAGTTCACCCCAAAAAGGACGTAAAACTTACCGCTTAACCGGCTCCTCACGGGGACGGGACCGTACCCGTAGCCGTCTCCCACACGGTGCTCCCCGGGTTGTGTCGGCTCCAGGAGCCACCCACGACGGACACGACGAAAAACCACGCCGCCACGCCGAGAATATCGCGGTAGAACTCCGGTTCTACCGCGAGCCGACACGAAGACCGGCCGAAACAAGTCGGAAAGACGGGGGTGTTTCCCCAATACCAGAAACCCACCCTCCGCGGTACTTCCCCAAGAAAATGACACGACACAGGTAAGTGAAGAATAAAAACAGTGTTTATTTAACACTTACGATGATAAGATGAAAGTAAGATGGCAGTGACAATATTTACACAACTGGCTGGTCTACCTTGACCAGCCAAGCCCCCATAAATATATCCAAAAGGCACAAAAGATGAAGTCAGAGATCAGCTGGACAATGGAGGTCCTCTTGACCTCCATCCACAGGACTTGTCTCCATACAATCCTACAACCAACTGCCCAGATCCTGTGGTTGACTAGGCCACAGGAAACCTCCAGGCAACTCCACCTGGAGGGGACAGAGGTCACTTCTGACCTCTCACCCATAGACTTAATGGTGAGAGGTCTGCTGGCACCAAAATGGCGTCCATCCCAACAGCCTACTGTAGCTGTCAGGCAGACCACCATAGAGAAATTCGTCTGCTCCACCAAAATTAAAATTGGAGCAGACCAGGTTGCCACAATCCTCTCAACTTCCCTGTTCCGTCTCGGGAACAGGTCAGTCAAGCCAGCCAGGATTGCTCCCCGAACCTGACCTTCTTAGGTACCGGACGGCTTCTCTGGCGGTGTCGCGAAAGTGGAGCCCATCCACTCCGCAGCCCACCGACGTGCCCACCACAAGCACATCTGGGTGTTACGCCACCCAAAACCAGTATCGAAGACCGTCCCCCTAAGACGGCTTTCCTCCAGGGCTCGGAATTCCTCGAAAGGAATATCCTGGAGTTGCGGACGCGTGCGAAGCGTCCGACTTGTTAGGAGGTCTACCAGGGCAACCGCGGGCTCGGTCTCGCACCCTGGTAGAGGCTCAGTAATAAACTGACCAGCCATACCTCCTAAGTCGCATCCCAGCAAACGTTGGATGAATGGGGCTGCACGCCGGGCTAGACGAACTATCCCGGCATCTAGTCCCACCACATCCAAAATAGCAAACGTTTGCTGGACCGGATTTACGACCATAACAACCGGAAAACCTCCACAACCAAACGCCACCACATGGCGCATGTTGTACGGCGGTAGCCTTGCTACCCACGGCTCTGGAAGTGGCTCATCCAGACGGTAGTAGCCGTGGTATTGGCAACCCTCCATTCCCGGTTGGTCCTGCCAGAGACCAAGCCGGTTATTCAGATACACCTCTGCATCTGAATACGGGGGCAATGCGCCAATACGCCGTCCCTCAGCCTCAGGCCTAGGGGAGGTTGACGTTTCAGGTCCTAGGGTATCGAATACCCCGCCGCCATGGACCGGAGAGAAGGTCGTACCCCCACTCGGGGTCACGGAGTCACGTTTAGCGGGAACACTAACTCCTGCACCCGAGGTTCCTTCGCCCTTAGGTGAGGGCAAAGTCACCCGGTGCAGGGTTCCCACTGCTCGAACCCGCAGGCTCGAGACCGCATCCACCTTCGGGGAGGATGGGGGCGTGCCGACCAAAACGTCGCGCATCGACCTACCATCCATCCGCGCCGCCTCAACGGGACGGGTATGGACCGGTTGACTCCCGGCCAGCGTGCTTGCCTGAGCACGCCGGGACTCCTCCTTTTCCGCCACGACGCCTCCAGTTTCGGCTCCCTGGCGCCTACTACTGGAGGGTGTCGGACTTCCCTTCCTCTCACGTTTGGACTTTTTACGGTCCTTCTTATTTTTCTTTTTCTTCCCGTGAGAGGAAGGTTGACCATGCGTCGGGTCAGACTTAACTGACCCCGACGACTTACTGGGCCGATCAGGCTTAGGCAGGTGGTTAGCCCCCTTCGCCTTCTCGGACTCCTTCTTCGAAGGTTTTCCGGCCGGAGCCGTACTCTTCTTTGAAGAAGTGCCCTTAGCCGATGTGACAGTCGAGGACGATTGTCCGGAGACAAATCTTCCTCGACCATCCCGAAGGAGAGACTTCTCCTTCGGTGCAAGAGTCGGCTGACTCTTGCCACCAGTCGCTTTGGCTTCCGCACCTTGGGCTGGTGCACTGGAAGCCTGCATCGCCTCCCTCTCGGCGATTCGCTTCTGGCCAGCGATGGTCGTGGCACTCGCAATAGGCGGGACACCACGACCGACAGGAGGTTCCCCTGTTTTGAGCGGACTCCGGGCGGGCATTCCCTGCAGGGGAGGGAACTCCGCAGCCCGGCGCTCAAACTCCTGCCGCTCTCCTGCACCGACCGCACGAGCGATCTGTCGGTGCAGGCTCGCTGCTTGAGCCTGAAGCCGTTTGAGCTTATCCTCTAAGCTCTCGGGCTTCCGAGGTTCGGAGGCCTTTCCTCGACCGGAGGACCTGGCCTTCTTACCTCGAGAGCGTTCAGCTACTGGTGGGGTGTGAGGGCGGGACCTCTTTTGTCCCTTACCACCACCACCACTTACAGATTTTCCCACTTTACCGGGAGCGGGTACTGGAGGCTGGGTAGCCTTCTCCGCTCGCCGGTCCCTCTTCGGGTTGTCCGACCGCCAGCCGGAGGGGCCAGCTACTGCCTCGGGCGGACCCGATCCAGCAGCCGGCTTCTCTGGCCAAGCAGCCCCTGGACAACCTTCAGGGTGGGCGAGAGTTTCCGCTCGCAGCCCCACAGCAGGCGTGAACTTCTTCAACGCCTCCTCCTTAGCTTTGAGCAGAGCCTCTCTCTCTGCGAGAGCCTTGGCTCTGGCAGTGATCCGTGCGGCTCCGGACTTTTTCTTGCGCTTCCTTGCGCCGTCCTTCCTCACCTGCACGGTTGGAAACTCCCCGACGAAGCACCGATGGTCCCCGACCAGGAAGCCACCTTCCCGGACCATGTCCCGTCTCGCTTCGTCCAACCGATCCAAGCGGTCTTCTTCTTCGGCCAAGGACACAGCCACGGCCTCTAAAGACATTGGGTCGGCGGGAAGTACTCCGGGGGATCCCGTCCCAGGCGGTTTACCCCCGGAGGCCGAACTACTCCCGTCAGACTCCGAAGAGCCCTCTGAAGAGGCGTTGCGGCTCCGCCACTGCCTTGAGGCGTCAACCACCGAATCAACGGTGGTTTCGACCTCCATCTCCGTGTCAATGACTAAGGACGCTCCCAAGGAGACGTCCTCACTGTCCTCGACCACCCTAGACCAGTCTAGGAGGTCTCGAACAGCCGGAGACCCTGGTTCCGGGGTACTAGCGGTTACCACACCGGTAGCCGCTTTCCCACCATCAATACCCGCTTCTGCAGACTCACCAACCGGGGAAACTACCGCCGCCACCGACTGAACGGTGGTAGCAGCCGTGTCCCTGGTGGGAGACTGCAGGTACCTGCCCCAGAAGGCTCCGACACCGGTCGGAGTCGACTGGGCAGATGCCGGACCTTCCACGGCCTCTGCCGCCGGGGAATCACCAGATTCCACGGTGGCGTCAGCCGTTTCCGGTCCGCCAGATGATGGGGAGCCCTCCGATCCCGACTCCAACAGCCTTGCATCCCCAGGATGCAGCGGACTGAGGGAGGGGGACCGTTGGCCACTCCCGCCGTCTTCCTCCTTCTCCTTCTCCGTGATGGGCCTGCGAAAAAGGGACAAAACCGTTAAAAACAAGTTTTCACCATGGAAAAGTGAATTCCACGGACTTTTACCGTGAGAACTCCCGTTTTCACCGTCCAAAGTCGGTAATTCACGGTCAAAACCGTGTTTTACCGTCTTCCTCCGGTGAAAACCACTTTTCCCCCTTCCGGAACCGGTAGAAAGAGTAGTCCACGGGATTTCACCGTGCGAATCGCGGTTTCCACCGTCCAAAGTCGGTGAACCACGGTAAAAACCATGATTAACCATCTTCGGACGGTGAAAACACCCTTTCACCGAGTTCCGACGGTTGGAAAGGGCATTGCACGGACTTCTACCGTGCAAAATGCCGTTTTCACCGTCCAAAGTCGGCAATTCACGGTCAAAACCGTGTTTCACCGCCTTCGATCGGTGAAAACCACTCCCTGGCGGGCTTCTACCGTCCAAACACCGTCGAACTTGGGCCTTCCCAAGCGAAACGGCGCTCGGACGGGCTGAACCCGCCGGAAAAGTGCTTTCCGTAGTGGTTTGGCCACCATGACAACAGTCATGGCGGCGAAACCACACCCACCACGTGTGTATACGGTCAATGACCGTAAAACACACCGTTAACATACAAAAGAGAACTGCCAACAGGCAGGAGAAGGAAATTCCCTTAGAGGGACTTACTTTTTTAATTTTGCCCTCTTTTTCCAGTCTTGGCACACGCTTTTGATGGTGAATTTGTGGTTTCTTTAATCCACGTGGTGCCGGCGTTTTTTGTTTGGATAAGTTGCAAACAATATGGCGCCTAGCCGCCAAATTCACCGTCTTAGCGGCCAATGGCCGTGCAGTAGCGGCTAATACGTCATCAGCCGCCTCATGCATGGTCACCATGGAGATTTCCCCGTCGTCTGCCTTTTTAGGGGCAGACACACGGTGAATTCTCCTACACCAAGACTGGATCTGAGGAGTAGAGACATTTACCGTCAATTCTCTTATATTGACGGTAATGGGAGCTTTCATGGAGGTTTTCACGGACGGATTTCTCCGTCCACGGACCGATTTCGTCGGACCTTGGACCAGACACCTGGGGATGGGCCGCCCTGGGTTTCTACCGAACCCGTAGCTGGCCCCAAACACCGCAATGTCCGGCCGCCTCCTCTCCCAGCCGTCCGCCCACAGTAGCGGACTGCCGGCTCTACCCCACCACGGTAGGGGCACCCACAGGGTACCCCACAACCGGATACTCCCTATCCGAGGGTCGTACCCACTCACCTCAAACACCCTCGGTCTCCGCGGACGGAGATTATACCGAGGAGGTGGGGGGTCATCTCCCTCGGAGTCGGTAGACTCCTGCGAAGAAACGGACGGTGGCTTTGGCGCCGGAGTCTCTCCACTCCGCGCCGAAGCCTCCGTGGCATCGCTGTCTGTACCGGAGGAGGTTTCAGAGACACCAAGTCCATCTTCCTCTCTCACAGTGCAGGTGGGTATATACGGCTTCAGGTTATCTACGTGAAACCGGTCGCGCACCTTCCGACCATACCCGTCTACGAATTCTATCTCGTAGACTAGGTCAGAATTCCGTGCGACCACCGTACCCCTCTCAGCCTTATACGCCAAGTTCCATTTCTTCGCCTGGCCGAGCTTCCCAGCCTGATCTCTTATCCACACCGGATCCCCCGGCTGGTAAAGAGGAGGCTGCACACGGCCAGCGTCATACCGCTCTTTTTGCCTTTTCTGAGCAGCCGCCAAACGTTGACGAGCCTGCTCTTCCACGGCTTGCTGGTCGGGCAAGTCGCGGACTGGACCGTTCGGAAGGAGGTTATCAATCTCCATCCGCGGCTCACGGCCAAACAACAACTGATACGGAGAGACTTGCGTACTCTCCTGGACAGCTGTGTTATAAGCCCACACGGCGGGCCGTAATTTGTCCCACCAATCACGCTGTTCCTTGAGGGGATCAAGGTACCGCTTGATGGTTTCCATTACGGTCTTATTCGTACGCTCCGTAAGCCCATTAGCTTGCGGATGGTACGCCGTCGTGAAGTGATGCGCTATATTATAGCGCTCCCGGAACTTCAGCAGGACTTTGCTGGAGAACTGGGACCCACGATCCGAGACAAGAGCTTTCGGTGTGCCATACACCGAAAGGATCTCGTCCTTCAGGAATTTCACCACACAGGCGGCCGTGGCCCTTCGTACCGCCCTTGCCACACCGTACCGGGTGAAATAGTCAACTATGATTAAGACATAGGTGACTCCACCCACGGAGGCAGGAAACGGTCCAACGAAGTCCATTCCCCAGGTATCAACTGGGTACTCCGGCACAATCGGTTGGAGAAATCCCTGACTTCGAGCGAACTGTCGCGCTCTCTGACACACCAAACATGACTTAACATATTCGGCAGTGTCCCGCTTCATACCGATCCAGTAGAAGCGTGAGCGCAGTCTCTGGTAGGTCTTAAACATCCCGAAGTGACCAGCTTCGGGAATGTCATGTAGCTTCCTTAGACAGAAAGCCCTGCATGACTTCGGAACTACTAACACAGTTCTCAACCGATCCTGGATAGATCTGATGGCAAACAACAAGTCATCTGCCACCACAAACTTGAACCGGAGGTTCGAGTTGGGGTCCCGGAAGATTTCACTCTTCACTTTGGAGCACCAGCCATCGGCCTCTTGCTCCTTGACCCAATCCACCTCGGAACGGATGTGGTAAATAACCTCACCTACGTCGGCTTCGACGTATTCAGGTAAGGAAAGGTCCGCCACATCACGAACAGGATACCGACTCAAAGCGTCGGCATCCACGTGCAGTGTTCCCTTCCTATACTGAACCTTAAACCGGTACTCTTGGAGCTGCATCTGCCAACGCCCCAACCTGCCTTGCAGGTTTTTGGCTGTCTGCAGATAGCAAAGAGCATGGTGATCTGTCACGATCACAAACTCCCGGTTAAAGAGGTAAGGACGGAATTTACCCACGGCAAACATGACCGCCAAGCACTCCTGCTCGGTGACCGAATACCGTGTTTCCGCTCCTTTCATGAGTCGGCTTGCGTAGGCCAGAACACGGGGGACACTGTCCTCCGGTAACTTCTGGTAAACTACGACTCCCAAGCCGTACCCACTAGCGTCGGTATGGATAATTACCTCACCACGCGGATCGTACATGGTGAGTACCGGCGCTTCGGTTAAAAATGCCTTTAACCGAGCAAACGCTAGTTTGCACTGATCCGACCACTCGAAGGACGCATCCTTCTTCGTCAGAACGTGCAAAGGCCTAGCCACCTTGGCGAAGTCCTTGATGAACCTTCGATAGTAACCGGCCAGTCCGAGAAAACTGCGGACGCCTGTCACTGTTGTCGGGACATCAAACTCCTGGACTGCCCGTACGAGATCCGGGTCCGGAGCAACTCCCTCGGCACTTACTACGTGACCGAGATAACGTACTTTGTTAAAGCCAAAGAAACATTTCTTCGGCTGGAGTTTCAGCTCCGCCCCTCGTAACAGTCCAAGGACAGTGGAGAGTCTCTCGAGAAACTGCTCGAAAGTGTTCCCAAAGACGATAATATCGTCCAGGTACACCAGACAAGTCTCCCACTTATGTCCTGCCAATAAGAGGTCTAGCGCTCTTTGCATGGTGGCTGGAGCATTACAGAGTCCGAAAGGCATTTTCCGGAACTCAAACAGACCTTGAGAGCAAATGAATGCCGTTTTCTCAATGTCTGGCTCAGCCATCCGAACCTGCCAGTAACCACTAGCCAGGTCCAAGGTAGCGAAGAACTTCGCACCGGCCAACGAGTCGAGCGCATCATCGATGCGAGGCAACGGATACCGATCCAGCTTTGTCTGGGCATTCAGTTTCCGGTAGTCCACACAAAAACGAAAGCCACCATCCTTCTTGCGGACAAGCAAGATAGGGCTCGCGTAGGGACTACGCGAAGGTTGGATAACCCCTGCATCCAACATCTTCGCCACCTCTTCTTTCTCGACTGCTCTGGCCGCTGGAGCGGTTCGACGCAATCCTTCACGCACCGGAGGTTGCCCACCGGTATCGATCGTATGTTCGACCAGAGAGGTTTCACCCAACTCTGTGAAGTCGAACGCGAAATGATCCCGGCGTGCCAGCAGGAACTCTCGAAGCTGTCTCGCCTCTTCGGGCTTCAGATTGTCACCAATCTTAAGACATTCTTCGAGGGTGGGAGCCGTCGCCACGTTGAGCACTTGGCGTCTGTTTCCGGACGCCCCTCTCAACTTAGACGACTTCCCTGGTCGAACCGTCCTCTGAGTGGGGTCTTCCCCTCTCAACTTAGACGGCTCTTCCAGCCCTACCACAATGGCAGCCTCCACAGCTTGAGCCGTGGCTACACCCTCTCCTGTTTCCAGGGCAATAGGTGCCTCTCCCACGTTCTCAAGCCAGATATCATACGTGCCAAGCCGGTTAGCTGCAGCGATACCTGCCACCGCTAACACACCACGTCCACCTAAGGCTTTCCGGTGCGGCTCCACGAGAAGCAGCTGGCCAGGGCCGGCATGCTCTACCAACGTCACGGATACGACACGTCGTACGTGGGCTGGTAGCCAGACATTCTCCCTCAGTCGCAGAGAACAAACTTCTCCGCGCCCGATAGAGGTTCTGGTCTCGGGCAGCTCTGGTGAAACAATGTTCACCCACCCGTCAACCTGCTCGAGTGCAGGCGGATCCACTGGGAGTTGCCGTCCCTGAGGCAAAGCCCCTGGTATCGGCGATGGAATTGCTTCCACCTCCCTAGGTTCTGCAAGCGCACGATCGGTGAATGCAGCTTGGAGGGCGTCTGGATGTGCAGTCCAGACATCCTCCCGGAAGTAAACCTTCCGGTGCACGATATCAACCATCAAGCCGAAACGTGAGGCGTGATCAACGCCCAACAACGCTTCGCCCTCTCCTTTCACCAAAAGGAGAGGCACCTTGACGGTTTTCTTGTGGATGGTCAATTCCACATTTGTGACCCCTACCACCTCGATGGCGTGCCCACCCATTCCCAAAAGGAATGAAGGAACCGCCAGTTCCTCTATAGGCAACTCCATCACTCGTGCCGCCGTAATGCTTAGGACCGACACGTCGGCCCCGGTGTCTACGATCATCTCCATCAGACGATCGCCTACCGACACCCACACCCTCGGTGAACCTACATCGTAGGCCCGGCTCTGAAGCTCAGGGATGGGAACCCGCGGGCTCCCACCATCGATCTTCTGCCTCCCGTCCACCTTACCGTCCACACCGGACGGTAATCCCAGACGTGCAGAAGACTGGGGAACAGTCTCACAAACCAGAGACTCCCCAGGCACCACGGGAGGTATGGGCACACCAACTCCTCCCGCCTGCTCGATGAGCGCACGATCCAGCACCTCACCACTAGGCATATAGGGTGAGGGGGCAAACCAGCGATCCAGCTGGCTGCACACGGCCTCCAATGTGGAGCATGGCGATGGAAATACCCACTGGGTAATTTCCGGGTCCGCAGACCTCGCCAGAGGCACCCCTGCCTTCCGCAGGACATCCACATATTTGGAGACCGCCCGGAGGTACGTTCCCCATTCAGAGCCCAGGCCGTGACAGGCACCTGAGCTTTGAAGCTTTACCGGTCGCACACCACTCAGTTCGGTGGCGACCGGCGGCGGTTTAACGAGGATCTCTCCTCGTCCTCCACGAGTCGATAGTAGAACTGGCCATCGTGAACGGTGGCCAGGTACTTTCGACCCTCCAGCCAAACTGGCGCAACACCAGCGGTTGGCTGGAGGCTCTGACTTTCGTCAGGCACCACTCGGGCAACCTGTCCTTTGGCCGCAGCCTTCGGACAATCCTTCCTCAGGTGACCCATTTGGTTACACCCGAAACAAGGACCTAGTCGCCGGAGTGAATCTCCTGTACGGTCCGCACTTCGAGGCGTTGCCGCCGGCTGACCTCCACCAGAGCCTGCCTGCTTCTTCTTGCCCCCGGTCTTGGCTCCTGCTTTGTCCGACTTGGACAGTGCAGCAGCCTTCGCACCCGTTTGGCCTGAAGATGACGCCTTGGCAGAGCTCCCAGAGCAAGCCGTGGTTCCGGAGGACGGAGCGTTAGCCCGGTCCTGGGGAACCCCTCTCGTACGGGTAGGTAATTTACCTACAAGAAGCAAATCGGCCTCCACCAGCCGTGCCTTCCTGGCATATGCCTCCACCGTACCGGCCTTGCAACCGATCAACTGATCAGTGATGGCCGTCTGGAGTTTCCGTTTGAAGCGAATGAGCCGACAGCTCTCGTCTTCGCCCAGAGACACTCGGTCGGACAGTTCCAAGAACCGCCAGTAGAATGCCTGAACAGACTCGGTAGCCCCCTGTTTCATGGACTCGAATTCACCGAAACAGAGGCGAGCCTGGTTACTTGTGCTGAAGCGGCTACGCATAGCGTCCTTCAGCTCAGTCCAGGTCAGGTCCGGAAGAGTTTCCACCAACGTGGCGTAGTACTCTTCCGCCGGACCGTCCAGCAGAAACGTAAAGAAACTGCATCGGGACTCGTCCGTCCAGCGCTGAGCTCGGGCTTTCGCTTCGAACTTGCGGAGAAAAGGCGTCAAGTCCTCTCTGCCGTCGTAACGAGCAAAAGAGTGGACCGGGTTAAAGAACCCGAACGCCTGAACCTCCGCTGGAACCGCTGGAGCGGGCATCCAAGCAGCGGCGCTAACCCTGCGAGGTTGCCTGCTCCGGTTCCCCGAAACGTCAGACTCCGACTCAGCTTCCGAGGGAATCATCATCTGAACCCTCGGCTGCTGTCCGGGTACAGCAGGAGCTCCCCGGCCAAGTCCCCGAGGAGACGGCCTGGGTGCTACCCGCGGAGGTACCAACCGGGGAAGTACCGGTGGTTCCTCTCGCCGTGCGCCTTCACGCACGGGCGACAGTGAGAACCGAGGTGCCACCCTCGGCTCAACCGACGACCGGGACAGTCGTCCTTCCAACCGAAGAACATCTATCCCGTAAGCAATCTCAACGAGTTGCTGCTCGGATAGCCCGGCCAAAAAGGCCCGGCCCTCACGAGCAGTCTCGTCCGGGATTTCCACCATGTCATTACGGGGCTGATCGCCACGTCCAACCGGACGGGCGACGGTGGAAACTTGGACAAGCGGCCGTGGCTGCTCGTCCTCCCCGGTGAGATCACCGTCGGACCCACTGTCTTCTACCAGGTATTCTCCCAGACGGACGTCACGGCGGCGTTTCCGCACCGTGACCCAGTCCTCCGGGAAATCCCTGTCCACGCTTCCGCTATGCCCCTCTGTCTCCAGAGGCACACCGCCTTCCGCCCCCCCAAGGGGACGGTCGACTACGCGGCCGCGTAACTCCAAACCCGCATCTACTCCAAGTTCCCGACCTCCCGTCGGTACTTTTGGGGCTGGCTCCATTTTTCACCGTAAACGAACGGTAAAATCTGGACAAAGCCACCAGATCTCGGGTTTCCACCGTCGAAAACGGTAAACTCACGGACAAAAGTCCGTAAAATACCGTTACGAACGGATGGAACCGTGCACAACCGCGGTATCACGGACAAAAGTCCGTGTCCCACGGTAAGGAACGGTCAGAGTTTGACCTTTACCGGTTTCTACCGCGGTATAACGGACAAAAGTCCGTCTCTCGCGGTGTACTTCACGGTAAAAGACCTTTTACCACTTTCTACCGTGGACCAACGGACAAAAGTCCGTACACCACGGTGTACTTGCGGTAAAATACCGTACACCACCGAAAACCACGGTACCACGGACCGTAGTCCGTGCCCCACGGTAATTCGACGGTACCAATACGGTTACCGACGGTAAATTTACCGTTAACCACGGTACAACGGACCAGAGTCCGTTCCCCACGGTAAACAACGGTAAATCAACGGTGAAACGGTGGTTTCCGCCGCTGTCCCACGGACCAAAGTCCACGCCCAGTGACGTACTCTCACCGCACGGTGATTCGACCGACTTAACAGTCGAATTCACGGTAAATCACCGTGCGAGAGGCGGGGTACAGGTACCCGGCGCCTCCACCAATTGTAACGTCCCGCCGGACCGTCACAATAACCCCAGTAAGTTCACCCCAAAAAGGACGTAAAACTTACCGCTTAACCGGCTCCTCACGGGGACGGGACCGTACCCGTAGCCGTCTCCCACACGGTGCTCCCCGGGTTGTGTCGGCTCCAGGAGCCACCCACGACGGACACGACGAAAAACCACGCCGCCACGCCGAGAATATCGCGGTAGAACTCCGGTTCTACCGCGAGCCGACACGAAGACCGGCCGAAACAAGTCGGAAAGACGGGGGTGTTTCCCCAATACCAGAAACCCACCCTCCGCGGTACTTCCCCAAGAAAATGACACGACACAGGTAAGTGAAGAATAAAAACAGTGTTTATTTAACACTTACGATGATAAGATGAAAGTAAGATGGCAGTGACAATATTTACACAACTGGCTGGTCTACCTTGACCAGCCAAGCCCCCATAAATATATCCAAAAGGCACAAAAGATGAAGTCAGAGATCAGCTGGACAATGGAGGTCCTCTTGACCTCCATCCACAGGACTTGTCTCCATTCAATCCTACAACCAACTGCCCAGATCCTGTGGTTGACTAGGCCACAGGAAACCTCCAGGCAACTCCACCTGGAGGGGACAGAGGTCACTTCTGACCTCTCACCCATAGACTTAATGGTGAGAGGTCTGCTGGCACCAAAATGGCGTCCGTCCCAACAGCCTACTGTAGCTGTCAGGCAGACCACCATAGAGAAATTCGTCTGCTCCACCAAAATTAAAATTGGAGCAGACCAGGTTGCCACACGACCATACCCATCTACAAATTCTACCTCATAGACTAGGTCAAAAAAATGCCGGACCACTGTACCCAGTTCAGCCTTGTACGCAAATTTCTACTTCTTGGACTGGCCGAGCTTACCAGCCATGTCTCTCATCCAGACCTTCATACCAGGCTGGTACAGGGGTGGCATCACCCGGCTCTTCTGTCTTGCCTGAGCGGCCGCCAAATTTTGACGAGCCCGCTCCTGCATGGCTTGCTAGTCAGGCAAGTTGCGGACCGGACAGGACTAGGTTCTAGCAAAACAACAATTGGTTAGGAGACACTTCCGTACTCTCCTGCAATGTGTTGGTCCTTAAGGAGGTCAAGGTGACGCTAGATAGTTTCCATCACAGTTTTGTTCGTACGCTCTGTAAGCCCAACTTGACAACACAAGCGGCCGTAGCACTTCGTACTGCCTTCGCCACTCCGTACCAGGTGAAGTAGTCCACCATGATCAACACATAGGTGACTCCACCCACGGACGCAGGAAACGGCCCAACAAAGTCCATTCCCCAGGCAAGAACTGGGTACTCTGGAACCTTAAGCTCTTGCAAACTGCTGTACTCTGACACACCAAGCATGACTAAACTTACTCCACCGTGTCACGTTTCATACCTAACCAGTAGAAACGAGTACGCAACTGTTGGTAGGTCTTGTACACTCCGATGTGACCAGCTTCAGAGCTATCGTGCAACTTCCGCAAGTAGAAGGCTTGACACAACCTCGGCACAACCAACACAGTTCTAATATGATCCTGAATGGATCTGATGGCATACAACAACTTGTCCACCACCACAAACGTGAACCGTAAGTTCGAGTCAGGGTCGGTGAAGAGCTCACGCTTCACCTTGGAGCACCAATTGTCATTGGCCTGCTCCATAAACCATTCCACCTCGGAACGGATTCAGTAAATTACCTAACCCCTGTCTGCCTCGACATGTTCAGGTAAAGAAGGATCGTCAAACAGTCGCCATCCTCATGAAGTTTCCCCTTCATAAACTGAATATTGTACCGGTACTCCTGCAACTGCATCTGCCAATGCCCCAACCTGCCTTGCAAGTTTTGACGGTCTGCAGATGACACAAAGCATGGTGATCAGTTACGATCACACAGTCCCAGTTAAACATGTAAGGTCGGAATTTGCCCTCGACAAACATGATCGTCAAGCACTCCTGCTCGGTGACAGAATACCGTGTTTCCGGTCCCTTCATGAGACGGCTAGCATAGGCCAGAACTCGAGCAGCCTTGTCCTCATGTAACTTCTGGTATACTACGTACAACACCTAGACCGTACCCACTCGTATTGGTGTGAATTAACACCTCACCATGTGGATCATACATGGTGAGCACCGGTGCTTCGGTTTAAAATGCCTTTAACATCTCGAGAGCTAGACCACACTGCTCCGACCAGTCAAAGGACACATCCTTCTAGTCAGATCATGCAGTGGCCTTGCGATCTTGGTGAAGTTCTTAATGAACCTACGGTAGTAGCCAGCCAGTCCGAGAAAACTTGGGACGGTGGTCACCATTGTAGGGTCATCAAACTCTTCAACTGCTCTTACGAGACCCAGGTCCGGAGAAACTTCTTCGGCACTCACAATGTGACCGAGATATTTGACCTTGTCAAATCCGAAGAAACACTTCGGCTGGAGTTTCAGCGTTGCCCCTCGTAACAGTCCTAGGACAGTACCTAAACATTCGAGAAACTGCTCAAAGGTGTTCCCGAAGACGATATCGTCCAGGTACACCAAACAGCTCTCCCACTTATGTCCCGCCAACAAGAAGTCTAACACTCTTTGCATTATGGCGGGAGCAATGCAGAGTCCGAAAGGCATTTTCCGAAACTCAAACAGACCCAGAGAGGAAATGAATGCTGTCTTCTCAATGTCTTGCTCCGCCATCCTGACCTGCTAGTAACCACTAGCAAGGACCCCTGCATTCAACATAGTCGCTACCTCTTCTCGATTGCACGTGCCGCTGGAGCGGTTCTTTGCAATCCTTCCCGCACCGGAGGTAACCCACCGGTATAAAATCGTATGTTCGACGAGCAGGGTTTCCCCCAGCTCTGTGTAATCGAACGCAAAATGATCACGGTGTTCCAGCAGGAACTTTCGAAGCTGTACCACCTCTTCAGGCTTCAGACTAGGTCCGATTTTTAGGCACTCTTCGAGAATAGGACCCACTTGCAAGTTGAGAATCCGGTGGCCTTTACCGGTCGCCCCTCTCAACTTATCCAGAAGCTCCTCTGTCCAGCCATCTCCCTGAGTGGGGTTTCCCCTTCTCAATTTAGATGGACTGTCCACTCCCACAAGGGCTGCCTCCACAGCTTCAGCTGTTGCGACACCCTCCCCTGTTTCCAGGGCAATGGGTATGTCAGTGACGTTCTCAAACCATATATCGTAAGTGCCTTCCACTGTGGCCTCGGCAATACCTGCCACCGCCAACAGACCACGGCAATACCTGCCAGCGCCGACAGACCACGGCCACCTAAGACTTTATGGTGGGGCTCTACGAGAAGCATCTGTCCAGGACCAGCATGCTCTACCAGACTCAAAGAAACCACCTTCCGCTCATGAGCTGATAGCCATACATTCTCCAACAGTCACAGGGAACTAACGTCCCTGCTCCTAATTGGAGAACAGGTCTCCGTGAGTGCAGGCAACACAATGTTGACCCACCGATCTACATTTTCAGGATTTGCAGGCATGCCTTCCGGTATCCCGAAAGGAGGGAGTAGCAGAGGCTCCACAGAATCGCGAAGCTTCGCCAATGCCTCCAACAATGAGTTCGGAAGTTGTACTTCTCGCGAAGTACCCTCCAAAGCCTGATCCGCCAGTACGGCATGAAGAGCATTTCGATGTGCAGTCCAGATGTCTTCCCGGAAGTAAATCTTCTGGCTTACGATGTCCACCATCAGCCCAAACCGAGAAGCCAGGCCAACACCTATAATGGCTTCTTCTCCCTCTCCCTCTATAAGGAGATGGGTTCTGATGGACCTCCCGTGGATTGACATGTCCACGTACATGACTTATCATGATGGAGTCCATGCCACAAAGGCAAGAGGGGAGGCTAACCTCCTGCACCGGTAACCCATCTCATGACCGATACCTCGGCCCCGGTGTCGATGATCGCCTCAACCAGCTGATCGTTCATCAACACCAAAACACATGGTGCCCCTCACAAATAAGCACGGCTCTGCAACTCAGGTAAGGGCAACTGTCGTTGCCCGACAATACTTTTCTGAGCCTCATTCGTCTTCCCGTCCGTAAAGGATGGTCGTAACATGCTCGGGGGTCTGGGTACCAGTCTCCAAACCAGGAAACTTGGCAACAGCATGGGAGCACCAATGCCTGAAGCCCTCGCAATGCCCGTACTTTCCGGACCTTCTCCCCTATGAACAGGGAAAAAAGGTGCCACCCAGCTCTCCAGCTGGGCCAGCACAGCTTCCAAAGTTGGGCATTGGAAACACCCAATGGGAAATTTCAGGGTCTCTAGACCTTGCCAGAGGCACCCCTGCTTCCAGCAGGATACCCACATACTTGGACACCGCCCGAAGGTACATCCCTTCCTCACTTCGCTGGCTTTGCCGGAGACCTGAGTTTTCAAGCAATCACAGTCGACTGCAACTGTTCAGCAGGACCGGTGCCGGTTTGATGAGGATGCACCATCATCCCTGGCGACAGGTAGATAGAACATCTGTCCATCGATCACAGTGGACAGATACTCATGGCCCTGCAGTACCATGGGTGCTAGACCTAGCATTTACTGCACCACCTGGCTTTTGCCTGGTGATACTCTGGCAACCTGTCCTTGGGCTACAGCCTTCGGACAGTCCTTAAGGTGACCCATTTGGTTACACCGAAAGCATGGACCCGGTTGCCTACGAGTAGGACCTCCACCAGCCATTTGGCCGGACCCAGATAGGGCCGCTGTGGACTTATTTCCACCCTGGCTCTACCTGGTTTTACTCTTCTTCCCTCCGGTCTTGGCAGTAGCTCTGTCCGATTTAGACTGTGCCGCTGCCTTTGCACCCGAAGCATTGGAAGAAGACGTAACAGAGCCCTTGGGCTGTGCCACAGTACCAGAGGCCTTGATCATAGTCTTAGTCTCTGGTTCCATTAAGGTACGGGCAGGTAACTCTCCTGTCATCAGCATGTCGGCCTCGACCAACATTGCCTCAGTGGTAAAGTCCCTTACCGTCTCAGCCTGTGATCCCCAGAGGTCTGAGGATCGCCGGCTGCAGTTTTTTCTTGAACCGGAGGAGTCGACAAGACTCCTCACGAGGAGAAACCTGTTCAGCTAGCTCAATAAAGTGCCAGTAGAATGCAAGGAGCGATTCCGTAGGCCCCTGCATCACTGCTTCCAAACGGTCAAAACAGGCCTGAGCCTGATTCTTGGTTCCGAAATGCTGATACATGGCCTGCCTCAGCTCCGGCCAGGTCAGGTTCGGCTCAAACTCCACCAAACTGGCATAGTATTCCGTGGCCAGACTATCGAGCAGGTATATCAAATAACTGCACCTGGCATCATCCGTCCAGTGCTGAGCCCTAGCTTTGGCTTCGAATTGCCGGAAAAAAGGCATCATGTAATCTCGTTCATCATACCATACGAACGAGTGGACTGGGTTGAAAAACCCAAATGCCTGCATCTCTGACGGGATGGCCGGAGCAGGCGTCCATGGTGCGGTACTTCCCTGCCATGGTGCCCTACTCCGGTTCCCTAAAGTCTCAGCTGTAGGCTCAGCATCTGTGGGTTCCACCATGTGGACCCTCGGTCAGTGAACGGCTGGAGGAACTCCCCGATCAACTCCAGCAGGAGCAGTCCAAGTTTCCCCTGGAGGTATCGCCTGGTCGAAACTGGCAGTGCCTCCCTCTGTACACCGCCATGGTGCACGGGCGACAGTGAGAACTGCGGTTGTTCTCCCCAAGGTAGTTGACCCTGCAACCTCAGCCGGTCAATGCCTCGGGCAACCGACCGGAGTTGCTCCTTGGTCATCGATGCCAACCATGATGCCGTGCCCTGCGGAGTACTCACCTGGGACCCCACTGTCTCTTCCCATAAGAGTCCAACCGGACCGGAGTCGGTGGAGGCCAGCACAACGGCCATTGGCTGCACTCCTGTCGCAGCTGGGATCCTCTCAACCCTTTCTTCACCATTCAACTTTGTTCCGTAGGAGACAATGCCACCATGGTGTGGTTGCACCGTCACAAAGTCTCCGTACAGAGATTGGTCTGCAGACACCCCTTACAGCACCTTCCTCCCCGGAACCACCGTGTCCGTTCCCGCCGACAGCAGCCAAACCCGGTTGCTGCCCCTCCGGCCAAATACCATGGCCGATGGTGCGAGAACGCAACTCCAAACCCACACTCACACCGTTACCCCGACCTGTCACCGGAAAAACGGGGTCTAAGCCAATCTCCAAAGTGCGAACACGGACGGAATCGTCCACGTAGGATTTCTACCGTGTTAACCGGTGAATTCACGAAAAAATGTCCGTAAATCACCGTCAAACAATGGTAGAACCGTAAATAACCCCGGTTTCATGAACAAAAGTCTGTGTCCTACGGTTGGAGTCCCACTTACCATTTTCGCCCGGATATATAAGAACAAAAGTCTGCAATCCACCGTCTACTCACGGTGAAACGACCTTTTTACCGTGTTCTACCGGTCACGCACGGTAAACCACTGTGCTACCAGTATACTAACAGTAAAAAATTACCGTTACTCCACATTCGAATGGTCCTGCATGGTCAACCACCGTGCTCACCGACCTACTAGCGGATAACCTAGGCCTTTCCCTGATAACCACCGCGGTATCACAGACAACTTGTCCGTGTCCCACGGTCCTTTACCAGACTACTACGGCCTAAGCCATTTTCCGCCATAGTTCCGTGGACAAATGTCCACGCCCTACCGGCATAACTCCAGTCTACCGACCGCACAAGAGGCTAGTGGTAGCGCTGCCCAGCTCCTCCACCAATTGTAATGACCCGTCTGGTTGCCACAACACCCTGGTAAAACTTAACCATCTTACCAGCCGCTGACTCCCTTGGGACAGGGTCAAAGTGCTGGCTAGCCCTATTGTACCGTCCGTGTCCTGGATAGCGACGGCAGGAAGTCAAATCCCATGCCGCAAGTCGCCGGACAAAAGGCTGACGAACAGGACGAAGAATCCACGGTGAATCCCCGGTGGATCTCACCGTGGAGCCGATGCGAAGTACCGGCAGAAAATGACGGTTGCAGGACGGTAATGGGCCGGTGTAATCCCACCGACCAAACCCCCACCCTCCCCGCAGTAACTTCCCCAATAAATTAACATGGACACAGTGTGTGGTTTAAAATAAAGATAATTTATTCAAGTATAAGCAAATGAATAAACACTTACTATTCAAGAACTATCTGCTGGTTAATCCAACCAGCAGAGCACCAAACCAAAACACAAAGAGCACAAAGAAGACAGATGATGGTGGCCATCTTCGCCACCCACAAAACAGCAAAAACACATCCTCTCTCCTCAAGGGTTAAATACACTGCACAGCATATAATGGTGCCACCTATTATATACCCCCAGGCTGCTCCACCTGGGGGTTGACAGTGATCCTTGCTGGCCTTTCTGAAGTCTTCGGGCAACCTAATACAGGCGACTAGCATATGACACCAGGAGTTTAGTCTGCTCCCAAAAGAAGCAAAACTGGGTCGTCACAAGTTCAAGAACCATTTTGGGCCCTAAAAATTGAGCCCAATCAAAAAAATTACCTGGCTCAAACAGCCCATTGAGTGTACTATCTAGCCCAATTGTTTTCATCCCTAGCTCATTCATTTGTACTGCTGTCTGTGAAGTTGGCATTACATTTTTCAAGGGCCAATTTACAGTGTTAGGAATGTGGCCCATTCGCTAAATGTGGCTGGCTCAATCAGCCCATTCAATCATCTTTCTAGCCCAATTGCGTCCTGTTCTGGCCCATTCATTTCTACTGCCTACTTCACAGAAGGTAAGTGCATCTGTGAAGTTGGCATTACATTTTTCAAAGGCCATTTTACAGTTAGGAATGTGGCCCATTCGCTAAATGTGGCTGGCTCAATAAGCCCATTCAATCGTCTTTCTAGCCCAATTGCATCCTGCTCTGGCCCATTCATTTGTACTGCCAACTTCACAGAAGGTAAGATTGTCAGAATGATACATGGAATTAATGTGCAATAATGTGCATTAACGACCCGACTGGTCTGTTACAATACTCAATTACTCATGGCAGTTTTGATCGAACTCACCAGGTACCAGGCTCTTAAAATGAGAATATTATCATACTAGTAGCAGCCTCGCACAGTTTGATGGGTGGCATCCACTCCCACGGAGCCTTCATCACCGGACAATGGTGTAATAACCACCGACACGACGATAATATCGAAGTGGAACACTGGTCCCACCACGAGCCGACGCGAGCTACTGGTCTAAAAAAGAAATAAGATGGTGAATTCCCCTCTGAATCCCTCCCTCCCACCGGTTAACTCCCTAAATCAGAAATGACACCGGAAGTAAATAAATAAGATATATTTATTGAACACTTACGATTAAAGGTTATTTACAAATATGCTTTCTGGCTGGTCAAGCAGGCCAGCCAGAAAGCATATAAAAATGAAAGGCCAAATGGCTAAAGCCACAAAACAAAGTAAACTGGTGGTCACTTTGGCTTCCAGCAGAGAAGGTAACAACAGTTGAAGAGCTCCTAACTCACTGTCCAGGATAAATGACCTGCCTAGCGATTTAATACCTGGAGGTATTAAATGGCCAGGTAGCCCGTTTATCCTTCTGTTTTGTTTCTGGACAGTGGTCACTTCTGACACAGGTAGTTAGAAATACTGTAGGTGAAAACTTCAGTTGGCACATGTTCATTCACACTTCAACTTATTTTTGGTTGTCGGTTGCCTGTCTGTTTGGCCACTATGCTTTACCAAACTCTCACCTATAGGAATCAAATGTGGCAGGGCATGCATTTGTACATGTGCATGCACACATGCATGCATGTGTATACATGTGCATGCACATATGCATGCATGTGTGTACATGTGCATGCACATATGCATGCATGTGTGTACATGTGCATGCACATATGCATGCATGTGTATCCATGTGCATGCACATATGCATGCATGCATGTGTACAGTATACATGTGCATGCATTTGCTCGTATGTACATTTGACTTTATATGCATACACGTGTGCACAAATGTGTACACTGCATACACATGCGTGCACATTTGCATTGAATATGAATTATGCATACAACTTTTATTTTTATGTATACATAGATATCTAAATATACAAAACCAAAACTTTGTCCCGTTGGTTGAACAATAGTGTGGCAACCTGGTCTGCTCAATCAAATTTTTGATTGAGCAGACAAACTCTATAGTGGTCTGCCTGCCTGGCTGCTAGGACGGACGCCATATTAGAGCCAGCAGGCCTCTCACCATTGCATTCTATGAGTGAGAGGTTGTAACGAGCCGACTGATCGTTACAACACCCCGGCAAGTTTTACCCAACTTACTGCCGCTCGATCTCCCTTGGGACGGGTCGAAGCGTGGGCCAACCCTCCTCTTGCCTGTCTGCGTCCACGGGTGGCGCCGGTCGGAAGATCTTCCCCGAAGATCGACGGTCGAATGGCCAACGAAGACGTCATGTTTCGGCTTGTTGGCCGACGTGAAGAACCGGTCAACAAGCCGAAACATGACGGACGTAGGACGGTGATGGCGACGGTGTTCTCCACACCAGAAACCCCCACCCTCCCCGCTGTTACTTCCCCAATTATTGTATAAATAAATAATTGACATGGACACAGTGGTATTGAGTGAAAATAATGAGAATTTATTCAGGATAAATTACTAAAAACACTCGCATAGATTAGATGCACAACTCTCCTGGCTAATCCAGCCAAGAGGAGAGGTGAAAAACACCCAAACAAAGAGATGTGATATGTAATGATGCTTACTCATATTAAAGCAAGAAGAACAAGGTGGCAGGGGTACCTTTATATTTTGCCCTGGCAATGCCTGGTAACTCAGCTAGTATAAATATATGTCCCATCCTGGATAGACATTTGCTCTAAAGACACTTGCCCTAAAAAAAGATGTGCCCTAAAACCACTTTTAGTTCTTTCTTTTCATATGATTTAGTGTATTTTGGTGGAGTATGTGTGCAATGGCAAGTTGTACAGAAAACTGCCATAACTTAAACAGAAAAGGAAAGTTACAATCTATCAGAGCTATACATGTAATGAATTAATGTGCATTTAGTTCAAATGCCTCTATGTTAAATGCTGTTTAGGTCAAATGTTTTTTGTTGTCAAATTGCTATTTAAGTCAAATTGATATTCAGGTTAAAAATGCCCTTTTAGATAATTTAATTTTAGGTCAAAATTTTTATAGGTCAAAAGCCCTTTTAGGTCAAATGCCCCTTAGATCAAGTGACCTTTTAGGTCAAATGAATATTTTGAACAAATGACTAGGTCAATGTAGATTAAATGTTTAAGGCATGTGATTTTAGCACATAAGGCCATTTAGGTGAAATGGTATTAGGGCATATGGTTTAGGGCATATAGTTTTGGTCAAATGTGTGTTTAGTGCAAGTGCAAAATATGTAGATAGCTTCTTGCAAGATATGTACTTGTATAGGGGTGTGTCCTAAAACCATTTGCCCTAAATGGACATTTGCCATAACACCATTTGCCTAAAAAAACATTTGTCCTAATCATAGTGTAAATTTACATCATTTGGCATTTTTGTGCACCTATGGCATGCAGAACCTGTTTAACATACTCTACCAAAAAGACACAAAACTATATGAAAAGCAAAAATAAAAAGTAGTTTTAGGGCAAATGTCCTTCAGAGCAAATGGTTTTAGGGTAAATGTCACTTTCGGGCAAATGGTTTTAGGGTAAATGTCACTTTCGGGCAAATGGTTTTACAGCAAATGTCCCTTTAGGACGAATGGTTTTACGGCACATGTCCATTTAGGACGAATGGTTTTACGGCACATGTCCATTTAGGACGAATGGTTTTACGGCACATGTCCATTTAGGACGAATGGTTTTACGGCACATGTCCATTTAGGACGAATGGTTTTATGGCAAATGTCCCATTAGGACGAATGGTTTTAGAGCAAATGTCCTTTTAGAGCAAATTGTTTTAGGGCAAGTGGATTTAGGCAAATGGCTTCAGGGCAAATGGCTTTAGGGGAAATCTATAGGGCAAATGTTTATATCCCCTTGTATGGCTATAGTAAATACTGTAGTATAGCTGTATATACATAGAAAGCTGAGGACATGTCTTAATCCCGAAGTTTGGCAAGTGCAGGGTAGTTGCTGGGGTACCCAGGTACCCTAATTCCCTTGTAGGGTCACAGGAAGTATCCTTGCGAAATCTGGTTCCTATAGGTGAAAGGGTTTTGGAATGCATAGGAGACAGACAGACCGACAACCCACATCCAAAAATATAGATAACATTGAGTTGAAGTTTGTATAATTATACTTTTTCTCATTTTTTGAATTTTAAATTTTCCCATTTATATGGTATTTTTAGGTACTCTTGAGTTTTTTTTAAAACATTTCAGTTGTTTTCAGAAAGCTTAAATAGACCAGTGGTTGTTAACTAAAGTTTAAAGTTAACAGCCAAGTCCTTCCCCCATCTCCCTCATTTAGGCCCAGACTATGATTTTTAATAGGCCATTTTTTAATTTGCCAAAATCTTTTTGACAATAAGTCAAAAGGATTTTGGCAAACTTGTCTAGGCAACTTTTTTGGGTAAAATTTGACGTCATAAGGGGAAAAAACTAATCATCTGTGAGGACCCTGTCCTCATGACTTAACAACACTACCGTGACGTCATACATTTGACGTCATTGCACCTGTTCTCTCCTTTCTCTTTCGCCTCCCCTTTTTAGAAACAAGAGAGGAATGTTTCGTTCATGCCGTTGCTAGGTAACAAAGCAAGACGACTGCATGTGTGGTCAGAGGAGCCTGGGAAATACAACCAGCCTCAATAATTCTGTCATCATTCTGTCTTCTTTATATTTTCTTTTTAATAAATATTCCAAAGATGTATTTGCACTTTTGACAGCAAAAGTCCAATTTTATTCACACTTTCGATACTTTTAATAATCTTTTAATGGTTATTGTATAGCTCAACATTGGCACATTAATCCTGTGAAATGGCCCAATGTTGAGCATAGCAATAAAATGATTTTGACATGTTTCCCGGGGTGCCCATAGACTTACATGGTGACCCGGGAAGTTATGCTCATTTACATATTGTTAAATGATTGGTCAACATATATCACATGATCAGGATTGCATGTGTATATAAGTTGATCACTCATGAGTTGAGGGTAGTTCTGTTCTGTTTTCTTTATGTGTGGCCGGTGGCTACGTCCAACCACCTGCTGGATGACATAGTTTTAATTGTGAGAATCTAGGCTGATACTAGCCAGAGGCTATGACCAGGACCTGTTGAGAGTCAAGTGTCTGCTGCCTCTCCAAAAGAAACGAGCTGATAACGGAACCGACCACGTGACGATGGGCAAAGGAACCAAGTAAAAAACAACAAAGTAATATCTATTCGAACGTCCAAAATAGTACTCAGATCGATCACTTAAATGTACTTAAACTGTATCGTGGAAAACCTGCCGAACTATTAAAAAATGGTAATAAACATCTGTGGGTTTATTTCTTCCTACATGCTGCTATATCAAGATTAATACTAGTAACGAAACGAAAAGGGTAATTTGCAGTGGCTGCGCTGAAAGAAGAGTCGACAGCCGGCTCCCCGTCCCCTGTATACGCAAGTAGTGTCTGTGGTGTAAGGAACACTACCAGTAGGGGGGCCTCCTTTGTGCTATTTGAAAGGAAAAGTCGTCTGCTAAAGCCGTCTGCTCAAACAATAGCAGACGAATCTCTGGCAGCGTGACCGATAACCAGAGGAGAACTTTTACACATCTAGCGATTTTTTTTAGAAAGAAACTATGTGTATATTCTCTTAAATTATAAAATGTAAATAAAACATTCTACAATATGTAGATTTCCAACAAAAATGCATTAATGTTGTCATACATGTATATATTTTTTGTTTCATTTAAGATGCCGCATCACTAAATTACTTAGAAAAATCTCGACATAGATCGCCACCATCTTTTTTTTATTGCGCCCATATTAAAAGGAAAAATGTTAATTTTGAAAGTACACTACACATGGTTATTTTTCATATTTAAAGTAAATCAATATTAAGTTTTCAAAGTGCAATGAATATATACGGATCGAGTGATAGAATAACAACAAATTGGTAAGTGTGGTTATAATTTTAAAACTATTTCAAAATCGCAAATTTCTAACTTACATGTATGTTAAACTCCATTGAGTACGCCCAAATGAGAAAAAAACATCCATTAAAATGCTCGAATAAATATGTACAAAAAATTAATTTTTAAAAGGTATTAATACCTTAAAAAACAAATATCTATCGGAAAATTAGCAAGAAAAAACCGTTGTTTTCAGTGTGTGAAAAACGGCAAAACATAAACAAATAGAAAAAAGCGATTTCCAGTGACGTTTCAATATAGCGTCACCTTTGGGGGCGGAGCTTGCTTGTGATATGAGCACACCTTACATACTCTACTAACCTTGTCAGCCCACTGTTTCAAAATGGCGGCTGGTTTTAAGAAATAACTTCCTGTGTGATTTCATGTCACAGCAACACTAAACGTTCCCACAGAGTTTCCCTTCAGAATAACTTTATTCTGTGATAATGCAGTACACCACCTACACATCTCTATGCTGTGACTTAACTTTATGAGGTGCGTAACCATTATAGGCAATAACTATAAATACATACCACAAAGAAATTCGATCTTTTGGATAGTCCAAATTATGTAAATGTGTCAAAAAATAAGGCAAAGTGTGAGCTTTGTTTCGAGCCAATAAAACAATTAGAACTGTTTCTTTAAGTCTAGCGGATGCTGACAAACTGACGGATAATATTGCAAACGAGATCGGCACAAATATTAAAACAACAAAATTCACAGCATTCATCGCGGAATAAACGGTGGCACTAAAAAATTAATGTACAGTACAGACAATATGGGCGAATATAAACAAACCAGCACTATAAATTCCAAAGGACTTTAATCTTTATATCGAATAGGCGCCTCTAGTGCCAGTATGTGAAAAGATTTCCCTCTACCCCAAGAAGTTAGCAGACGAAACTTTAACATAGTAGTTTAACCTTAGACTAACTAAGGTATTAGTCTAAGGTTTAACTGGTTAAGTTTTTTTCCGTTTCCTCGCAAATTACTCGTCCAATTTTCCTCACTGTTTTTGTGTTTTCCATGTTTCTTCTGAACGTTGCTTTAAAAACCGAAAATTGCTGTTTTCTTGCAAAGTACTTACACATTTATCGTGATTTTTTAAGGAAATAAGGTTAAAAATACGTAGTTTCATAATCAATCATTGTTTAATTAAATAATTATTCTTCCCGTTTGTTTGTTTTTATGTGTTATTCAATGTAGGGATCAGAATATAACATTGAAAACAAACAACGAGGGATATTAAAGAAAACATGTACGTTGAAACCACAGTATAGAAAAGAGAAAGTAGTTACACTTCACAATGACATCGATGCTTACTTTTTACTGCACATGCTCGAAATTCATGAGAGCTGGTATAGTATTATTATACTATTATAACACTATACACTACACCATGAGTCAGGAAATCTGGCACCCTTTTTAAACATTTAATAACTCGGTCAAAAATCATCCGATTATTATGAAATTTGGAAGAACAATGGAAGAACAACTGCAAACACATCGCTCCCAACGTGAAATTGCTCGTCTGACAGGTGTTTCGCAAAGTTCTGTGTCCAGAATAATCAAAAAGGAACTCAACTTAAAATGTTTCAAAAAACATCGGGCAACAGAATTAACTAAAAGTAACAAAGTTTCTCGTCTTTCACGTTGCAAACAACTTTTGCGTCGTTTCCCAGAACACAAAGTAAGCTTCATATTTTTCACAAATGAAAAAGTTTTCACTGTTGCTCGACTTACCAATAAGCAGAACGATCGTGTTTACTCACCAGCTACCGCTAGAAAGAATGACATACCCACTGAACGATTGCTGCGAATGAAACCAAAGTTCAGCAAATCAGTAATGGTGTTGGTGGGAGTGTCATTGTTGGGTGCCACAGGAATTCATTTTGTTGAACAGGGAGTCAAAATTAATGGCGAATACTACCGCAACGAACTTCTGAAAAACTGTCTCCTTCCTGACATGAAGGAAATGTCAGAATTCTTCATTTTCCAGCAGGATGGAGCACCTGCTCACACTGCCAAGGGTACAGATGCATTTCTCACCAGGAAACACCCGAATTCATCGAACCGACTTTGTGGCCACCCAATAGTCCCGACCTCAACCCCGTGGACTATGGCATTTGGGGCGTCATGTAAGAAAAGGTTTACCGAAGCAAAACAAACAGCAATGATGAGCTGAAATATCGGATAACGCAGGCTTGGAGTGAGCTAGACCAAAGCATCATAAACGCTGCAGTGCAAAAGTGGCGGATCTGACTAAACATGTGTGTTGCAGCTTTTGGTGGACGTTTTGAACACAAATTGAAATAGGCAAAATGTTAGTTAACATTTCATCTACAGTTGTTCCAAATTTCATAATAATCGGATGATTTTTGACCGAGTTATTAAATTTTTAAAAACGGTGCCAGATTCACTGACTCACGGTGTTGATATGGCTACAATTGTGTATTAGTTTTGTTGAGATTTATGTTTTTGTTTTCCTCTTTTATTGTTACAACAAATTATAACAATGTATGCTTAGAGTTAAAACCATGTCTAATATTGCCAATTTAAAAACAAAAGGGAAATTCTGTGCAGCAATTAACAGCAGAAAAAACAAGGGGAAAAATCCAGAAATTCTTTTCTTCAAGTTTCCGAAGGAACCTAACAGGTGGGATAACAGATTTCATGAACAATGGCTTAAGTATATGATTGCAATAATTTTGATATTGTAATTTAATAATGCAGATGCAAGAGATGGGTTATTAATACAAAACATGATGATTTGAAAACAAAAGAATCTATTCAATAACTGTGTTTTATGTGCTGATCATTTTGAATCTCACATGTTCATGAATGAGAAAAAAAATAAATTAGTATGGGATGCTATCCCAACTTTGTTTGACATTCCAAATCCTCCAAGACTGGATGCCCCTAGAAGAAGAATATTAAATAGGGCTACAATTCAAACTCCTGACTCAAATTCGCCGAAACAGAGGCGAGCCTGGTTGCTTGTGCTGAAGCGGCTACGCATAGCATCCTTCAGCTCAGTCCAGGTCAGGTCTGGAAGAGTTTCCACCAACGTGGCATAGTACTTTTCCGCCGGACCGTCCAGCAGAAACGTAAAGAAACTGCATCGGGACTCATCCGTCCAGCGCTGAGCTCGGGCTTTCGCTTCGAACTTGCGGAGAAAAGGCGTCAAGTACTCTCTGCCGTTGTAACGAGCAAAAGAGTGGACCGGGTTAAAGAACCCGAACGCCTGAACCTCCGCTGGTACCGCTGGAGCGGGCGTCCAAGCAGCGGCGCTAACCCTGCGAGGTTGCCTGCTCCAGTTCCCCGAAATGTCAGACACGGACTCAGCTTCCGAGGGTATCATCATCTGAACCCTCGGCTGCTGTCCGGGCACAGCAGGAGCTCCCCGGCCAAGTTCCCGAGGAGATGGCCTGGGTGCTACCCGCGGAGGTACCAACCGGGGAAGTACCGGTGGTTCCTCTCCCCGTGCGCCTTCACGCACAGGCGACAGTGAAAACCGAGGTGCCACCCTCGGCTCAACCGTGGACCGGGACAGTCGGCCTTCCAAGCGAAGGACATCTATCCCGTAGGTAATCTCAACGAGTTGCTGCTCGGATAGCCCGGCCAAAAAGGCCCGGCCCTCACGTGCAGTCTCATCCGGGATTTCCACCATGTCCCTACGGGGCTGATCGCCACGCCCAACCGGACGGGCGACGGTGGAAACTTGGACAAGCGGCCGTGGCCGCTCGTCCTCCCCGGTGAGATCACCATCGGACCCACTGTCTTCTAACGGGTATTCTCCCGGACGGATGTCACAGCGGCATTTCCGCACCATGACCCATTCCTCCGGGAGATCCCCGTCTATGCTACCGCTGGGTCCCTCTGTTTCCAGAGGATCCCCGCCTTCCGCCCCCAAAGGGGACGGTCGACTACGCGGCCGCATAACTCCAAACCCGCATCTGCACCAAGTTCTCGACCTCCCGTCGGTACTTTTGGGACTGACTCCATTTTTCACCGTAAAGGAACGGTAAAATCTGGACAAAGCCACCAGATATCGGGTTTCCACCGTCGAGAACGGTAAACTCACGGACAAAAGTCCGCAAAATACCGTTACGAACGGATGGAACCGTGCAAAACCGCGGTATCACGGACAAAAGTCCGTGTCCCACGGTCAAGAACGGTCAGAGTTTAACTTTACCGTTTTCTACCGCGGTATAACGGACAACAGTCCGTTTCCCACGGTGTACTTCTCGGTAAAAGACCTTTTACCACTTTCTACCGCGGACCAACGGACGAAAGTCCGTACACCACGGTGTACTTGCGGTAAAATACCGTACACCACCGAAAACCACGGTACCACGGACCGTAGTCCGTGCCCCACGGTAATTCGACGGTAAATTTACCGTTAACCACGGTGCAACGGACCGGAGTCCGTTCCCCACGATATATTAACGCTAAAAATACGGTGAACGACGGTAGATTTACCGTTCACCACGGTACAACGGACCAAAGTCTGTTCCTCACGGTAAGCAACGGTAAATTGACGGTGAAACGGTGGTTTCCACCGCTGTCCCACGGACCAAAGTCCGCGCCCAGTGGCGTACTCGCACCGCACGGTGATTCGACCGACTAAACGGTCGAATTCATGGTAAATCACCGTGCGAGAGGCGGGGTACAGGTACCCGGCGCCTCCACCAATTGTAACGTCCCGCCGGACCGTTACAATACATGGTAAACGAATTACGAAAACGCTCGCACTTACCGGTACCAGAGCTCCGACGACGGGGACGGGACCGTACCCGTAGCTGCCTCTCCACACGGTGCACCCCTTGGGTGGTGCCGACGCGGAGCTCTCCGACGGTGAAACACGACGCTGATACGCCGCCTCGCCGAGAATATTGCGTTAGAACTCCGGTTCTACCGCGAGCCGACACGAGTACCGGCCGAAACAAGTCGGTAAAAGGACGGTGGTGATTCCCCAACCGGTAATCCCACCCTCCCACGCGGTACTCCCCAAGAAAGGACATGGACACAGCAAGTGATGATAAATAAAAGTGTTTAATTACACACTTGCGACGATAATGATGGCAGTGATGAATATATACAGCAACTGGCTGGTGAATTCAACCAGCCAGGTAAAATACAAAACAAGGCCAAGAAGCCAACAGGCCAAAGGCACAAACGAAGAGATGAAGATGCACTGGCCAGTGGAGGTCTACCTGACCTCCACCCACAGGTCTAGTCTCTCATGCTGCCAACAACCAACTGCTCAGATCCTGTGGTTGACTAGGCCACAGGAAACCTCCAGGCAACTCCACCTGGAGGGGACAGAGGTCACTTCTGACCTCTCACCCATAGACTTCATGGTGAGAGGTCTGCTGGCACCAAAATGGCGTCCGTCCCAACAGCCTACTGTAGCTGTCAGGCAGACCCCCATTGAGAAATTCGTCTGCTCCATCAAAATTAAAATTGGAGCAGACCAGGTTGCCACAATAATACTAACGGTAAATCCTCAGGCCCATGATTCGGAATAATATCTCGTAATACAGGCAAAGGAAAGAACTGAGGAACAAAGAAAAACACGGTCCTTTTATACCTTGGACCTGTGTACACCTGCGAGGTGTAACCAGGTAATAGTGACCATGGTCCTTTATGTATCAATCCGCTGCTTCGGCATGAGTCAGAAAGCTGAGTCAGAGAGGAGGGAGGGACGGTTGAGAGTTGTTTACCCCCCGGGCTATGGTTTTGGCGGGATCACGATTTACAGGGTGTTACACTGACCAAGCCAAAGAAACCTCCAGGCAACTCCACCTGGAGGGGACAGTGGTCACTTCTGACCTCTCACCCATTGACTCCGATGGTGAGAGGTCTGCTGGCACCAAAATGGCGTCCGACCTAACAGCCTACTATATGCTGTCAGGCAGATCACCATAGGGAGTTCATCTGCCCAATCAAAAATTTGATTGAGCAGACCAGGATATATATATATATATATACATATATATATATGTATGTATATATATGTATATATTTATATATGTATATATATATGTATGTATATATATATGTATATATTTATATATGTATATATATATATATATATATATATATATATATATATATATGTATATATTTATATATGTATATATATATATATATATATATATATATATATATATATATATATATATATATATATATATATATATATATATATATATATGTATGTATATATTTATATATGTATATATATATATATATATATATATATATATGTATGTATATATTTATATATGTATATATATATATATATATATATATATATATATATATATATATATATAATATATATATATACATATATACATATATTTATATATACTCTTTTCATTTCAATTTCAGTCACCCCCTCCCACTTTTTCCCCCTCCACGTTTCTCTCTCTCTCTCGCTCCCCCATACTCTTTCCAACCTTTCCCCCCCCCTCTTCAATTTAATATCATGGGGTTCTTGGATGGAAAGGGTGCGTCATATAGTTGACCTTGAGAAAAAAAAAACGGTTCATTTATTCAAATTTATATAAATTCCGATGTGCTTCAATGGTTGTACAGCGTTACTTCAGAGACAGAAACGCATATAGATAGATACACAGACCTGGGATATTATATATATAATATATATACTTTAATCACGGAATAGTCTTTTAACTTTTCATGCTGTGACTATAATGGGGGATTTAATGACGTCATATAATGATCACAATGTAATATTTGATCAACTGATCAAACTTTTTATTTGGTTAAGCCGGAGCCCTATTCTCAGTGAATCATCAAATATGGTAAACCGTCTTAAGGTGTATTCATTGTATATATTGCTATATAAAGAGTAATTTTCCAACTAATGTTAATATCATCGTGAGATTCCGCCTGTTAATTTTAATATATTGATTACGTACAATGGACTAAAATTTGTATTTGTGTCATAAAAATCTAGGAGTTCTCTAAAGAAAGTGTTCAGTTTCATAGAAGTGCTTGAAAGAATTTCGAGAAATGTTATTCAGCAACGTTGGACAGTTATTACCTGTTCTTTTGACATATGTTGTGCTTATCATATCTTTCATCCACTTTACTAAACAGGTAAAAAGTAAAGTATTATTACAGGGGTTTTGCATTTGATTGAGGTTTAGGGCCAGCGTGAGAGGCAACCACAGAGCTGCTTAGGCGTTTGACTAAACAATTTATTTCACAGTAGTAAAATAGAGCTGATTTAGGTTTATTAGGTTTATTTTTATTTTTGACATTTAGTTAGCATACTAAAATAATAATTAACATCTTTTTAGAAAATTTTTGCAGAATACTTCCTATGACATACAAAGGGAATTAGGGTACCTGGGCGCCCTAGCAACCACCCTGCACGAGCAAGACGCTGTCCTCATAGCTATTTATATACAGTATATCTTCCATCTATCTATCTTCTATCTACATGTATCTTCTATATAATTCTTCTATCATAAGAGCTGACTGTCTCCCCTCACTCACGTCCTCCCTTTGTGCATAATTATGCACAAAGGGAGGACGTGAGTGAGTTCTCAGAAACTACACACAATACAATCGTGAGAATCGTTATCTTTAGTTGGGCTTCTTCATAAGCTACATTAGAATTTTGAATTTTCTTCCGTTTACGTCGTTTTTTGTGAAAAATCATGAAATTTCATTGGTGCCCCTGATTTATATCATATATATATATATATATATATATACATTTATATGTATATATATATACATACATATATATTAGGGTGGTCCCTTGATATATATGGTAATTTTTAAATGCAAATATTTCATGTTCTGACCCCCCAGAATTGTTCTCCCAACAAAAAAATAGTCTACATAAAAGTTTATAAATTTTAATTGATATTTAGAGGTAGCTCAATGAATTCAAAGTTTTCATAATAGCGTAATCATTATGTATTCTCCTAAAATGTATATACCATTGTTTATCTAGTGTCAATAATATTGAAATAATTATATTAATTATATTTATTATATTATATTATATTATATTATATTATATTTATTATATTTATTTTATTATATTAATTATTATAATAATTTGCACGATAGCTCCGAAGCTGGTCACCTCGGAGTGTACAAGACCTACCAATGGTTGCGTACTCGTTTCTACTGGTTAGGTATGAAACGTGACACGGTGGAGTATTTTAAGTCATGCTTAGTGTGTCAGAGAGTACAACAGTTCGCAAGAGCTCAAGGATTCTTGCAACCCATAGTTCCTGAGTACCCGGTTCATGCCTGGGGAATGGACTTCGTTGGGCCTTTTCCCGCGTCCGTGGGTGGAGTCACCTATGTACTGATCATAGTGGATTACTTCAACCGGTACGGCGTGGCAAAGGCAGTACGAAGGGCTACGGCCGCTTGTGTTGTCAAGTTCCTGAAGGATGAGATCCTGTCGGTGTATGGCACTCCGACTACTCTCATCTCGGATCGTGGATCCCAGTTCTGTAGCAAGATTTTGCGAAAGTTCCGGGAGCGCTATAATATAGCACAGCACTTCACGACGGCGTACAATCCGCAAGCTAATGGGCTTACGGAGCGTACGAACAAGACCGTGATGGAAACCATCAAGCGTTACCTTGACCCCCTCAAGGACCAACGTGATTGGTGGGAGAAATTGCGGCCCGCCGTGTGGGCCTACAACACTGCGGTGCAGGAGAGCACGGAAGTGTCTCCGTACCAATTGTTGTTTGGGCGTGAGCCTAGGTTGGGGATTGATAATCTCCTTCTTAACGGTCCGGTCCGCGACTTGCCCGACCAGCAAGCCATGGAGGAGCGTGCTCGTCAAAATTTGGCGGCCGCTCAAGCCAGACAAAAGAGCCGGTATGATGCCGGCCGGGTGGAGCCACCCCGGTACCAGCCTGGAAATAAGGTCTGGATAAGGGATATGGCTTGGAAGCTCGGTCAAGCCAAGAAGTGGAATTTCGCTTACAAGGCTGAACTGGGTACGGTGGTCCGGCAGGTTTCCGACCTGGTCTACAAGATAGAATTTGTAGATGGGTATGGTCGGAAGGTGCGGGACCGGTTTCATGTGGATAACTTGAAGCCGTACGTTCCCACATGTGGGGTTCGTGAGGAAGATGGCCTAGGTGGCTCTGAAACCTCCTCGAACTCTGAAGGGTCCAGGGATGCTGAGTCTGGGTCAGCTGGAAGTGAGAGGAGGGATGATGTCTCTCCAGGACCTTCTGGCCAGCCTAGCTTGGTGGTGGAGTCAACTGACTCTGAGGCAGAGGAAGCACCTCGGCCCCGGTTAGGGTGGTCCCTTGATATATATGGTAATTTTTAAATGCAAATATTTCATGTTCTGACCCCCCAGAATTGTTCTCCCAAACAAAAAAATAGCCTACATAAAAGTTTATAAATTTTAATTGATATTTAGAGGTAGCTCAATGAATTCAAAGTTTTCGTAATAGCGTAATCATTATGTATTCTCCTAAAATGTATATACCATTGTTTATCTAGTGTCACTAATATTGAAATAATTAGAATGAACTATTTTGTATACATAAGTTACAATTAAAACACAACAATGTAATTTATGCACATTTTATTAACATTGGACCAAACATGTAATGACTACAAAGTAGCTAATGTAGTCTTTTTGCAATCTGGATAACGACTAGAATGTTCTTTCACAACTTGAAGCAAATACTGTTTCTGATCTTCATTTTTTGTTAATATTGGATTGTACTCTTTCATCAATGCCACACCTCTTTCAGCATTGTCATTCACAACTTGTAAATGTTTTATGATATCCTTAGCTTGCTTGTAGTCTTCTCGCAGATGCCATATCTTTGGATCATGTTCTAAGAACCTTTTGGAAATGCCAAGATGGTCAAATAAGTGCATTGAGTTCTTCGATACAAAGTCTTCTATTCTCATATTAACGGAGCCACTGGCATTTTTGGATTCTCTTCAGAGGCTGATCTGCACCTTCCTTTTCATAAAGATATTTTAGCATTGCCTGTTTTGATTTGATTGGCACACTGTCATCAAAAAATGCCAATCCAACTAGTTCCTCACTTAAGTACCAAAAATGTCCCTCAAATTTCTTGCAAGTAACATTGGATATTGAAGGATTGATTTTTTTATAATC
>JAUPFP010000019.1:3365000-3587500 GCA_036925085.1 Brachycybe producta
CAGTGTGCAAGGCAATTTCTGCCTCCGGATCATACAAAGTTAGAATCAGCACGGAGCAAAGAGCCTTCTTCAGACTATCAAAAGCGACCTTGCAGTCGTCATCCCATTTGAAGTCCAGGTCCTTTTTGACAAGGGCTTGCATTGGTCTGGCGATCATGGAGTAGTTCTCGATGAAACGGTTGTAGTAGCCGGTCATTACCAGGAAGCTTCGGACGTCAGTCACGTTTTTCGGTGCAGGAAATCCTTGAATCGTCTGCACTTTCTCTTCATCAGGTCGAATACCAAGGGCACTGATCTTGTGGCCATGGTAGTTGATCTCTTCTTCTTCGAAGAAACACTTGCTGGTTTGAAGGCTTAAATTGGTGTTCCGGATGAGCGCCAAGATATCTCTCAATATCTTCATGAACTCGTCGAAGTTTTTCACAAAGATGACAATGTCATCTAAATAGACCAGGCAGGCAGGTCTCCCATTTGTGGCCTGCCAGCAGTAAATCAAGAGCGCGCTGCATTGTTGCAGGTGCGTTCATCAAACCAAACGGCATTCTGTTAAATTCGTAGAGGCCATTTGTGCATACGAAAGCCGTTTTTTCTCGATCTCTTTCTTCCACCGGAAATTGCCAGTAAGCTGATATTAAATCTAAGGTTGCAAAAATCGTGGCTCCAGACAGAGAATCGAAAGCATCATCTATCCGTGGTAGTGGATATTGGTCAGATTTGGTTTGAGCATTGAGTTTGCGATAATCGATGCAAAATCGATGTTGACCATTCTTGTTTTTGACAATCACCACCGGACTTGCGTACGGACTTTTGGATGGGCTTACAATGCCGGCGTCCAACATATCACGTAGTGTCGACTTGATGATCTCTCTCTGAGCAGGTGAAGTACGCCGGAGCGGTTCTCAAACCGGTGGGTTTTCACCCGTGTCAATCACATGTGTTGCCAAACTTGTCTTCTTCAAGTCGGAGGTCTTGAAGGCAAAAATGTCCCTAAGGTCTCCGAGAAGCTTCCGAATCACCATTTGCTCTTCTCTTTGACGATTCGGGTTGACATTCAAACTGTCTTGAAATTTGACATAGTCTTTCCCTGTCACTTCATCACTTTGAGCTTCAATTTTGTAAATCGAGGGGCCCACAGGCACATCAAGAGCTGTAATGGCGTCCTCGATCTCTGCGATCGTTTCTCTGGCCCCTGAGGTGGATAAACCTCTCCAGACGGATTGAATATTTGAATTTGAAGGATAGACATCCCTCTTCCTTCAACGATCCCAGGAGAAACTTTGATTCCTCTCTGCTGGAACGTGCTTTCGCACGAGTCGATGAATTAAAGACTACCTTCTTGTAGATCATCAGGAGCATTGACCTCGATGATTGCAATTTTTTTTGGATCCAGCACGATATTCTGGAACAGGCGTAGTTTAGCTGGCCCCTTCTTCAGGAGTTTCTCTTGCAGATCTTCTTCTTCTTTATTCTTAAGATTTTGAATAAAATCTTCTGCTCTTTGGTTCTTTTGGGAGAGTGTCTGGCAACAGTTCCTCTCCAAAATAAATCTTCTTCTTGTTCATGTCAAGACAAAGGTTGAGGTTTTTACCGAGATCGTTTCCCAATAAAGCCTCACGTCGTCCTTTGATGACAATTAGCTTTCCTTTGACGAGTTTCTCGGCGACTTGAATAGGCACGATGACTTGCCCCATGATGTTTAATGGATTTCCTCCGGTGCCAGTCAAATTTGGCGGGAAAGGTAGTGGATCCATTACCAATTTCATTTTTTTGACTAGTGATTCACTTATGACAGAAGGTTTGGTGCCACTGTCGTTAGTCATCACTAACTCACAACCTCCGAAGTTCACACGAACTTTGGGAGCCGTCTGCTCATCTTGTTGTTGGACTTGAAGTTCACGAGGCGTGACTGTCTCAGTCAACTTGGTCCAAACATCTTGTATTGTTTTCGAACAACACTGGTTTTTCAACCGACAGAGAAGACCAGACTCTGCAGTCGAATTCTTAACAGGTGTAGCTACTTGCTTTTTCGCTACTCCATGTTCTGCTTTAGTTTCAACAGAAGTAGCTCCTTTTGAGACTACTACCTGTTCTGCTTTGTTTTTAGCAAGAGTAGCTCCTTTTGAGACAACTACTTGCTCTTCTTTAGTCTTAACAGGTGTGGTTACTTTCTTTTTCTCCACAACTTGTTCTGCTTGATTTTCAACAAGAGTAGCCTCTTGCGAGACTACTACTTGCTCTGCTTTGGTGGACATCTTGGCATCGTTCGTCTTTACAAACGACGTAGAGGCCCCACTTTGCAGTGGTTTCCGCCGGCTCCCATCTTCGTGAATGGTACGGATATGGATCCCATCTCCAAAGTCTGCTTTATGTCTGGGAGAGTCCTCTAACTGACCGCAGCACAGCTGACTTAGAAGTCGTTGATCCCTCTTCTCTGTCGGCGTTTTGGCACAGGCTACCCAGACCTGGAGGCATCTTAGCATGGTTGACCTCAGCCACCCCAATAGATCCTCTCGTTATCTGGTCCTGTCGGACCGTGACGTCAACCTTTGCAGGTTTCGTTGACTCCTCTTCTTTCGGGCTCTCTTTGACATCTTTTTCGGGCATCACTACTTTGGGTGCGAGTGGCGCCCTTAATAGTTTAAAGCTTTCTGATGGTTGTCAACATGAAAATAATGCATCTTATTATTGATTAAGACAGGTACCATCTTCATTCCGTTGGGTAGAACGTGGATTTCGTCGGCGCAGATGACTTTCGGCGTCGTCGTTTCCGACGGTTCATCAACTCTATTAACTGGAGTTGGTGGAGTCGTCTTGTTCTCCTCCTTCGGTTTCTTTTCGTTGGTGCACTGGAATGCTCGATGCCCAGGCTCCTGACACTGGTAGCAGATGAGTGGTCCGGTAGACTTCCTTCTTGGGGGAATCTCGATCCACCATCTTGATTTGGTTTTGAATCCTGCGTCTTTCCATGTCTGCTTCTTCTGTTGCTGTTTCTGCTGCTGAGACTTCTGCTGCTGGGCCGGCTGGTTACCTGTAGACATCCTGTAGACTAGCATTTTCTCCTCGATCAGTTCTCCTTCTGTTTGGGTGGCAAACTTCACAAAATCATAAAGGTTATCTTTAGGTGCCCCAAATAGATACTGTTTGAGAGATGGTAGCAGGCTCTTCCTCAGGCTTGAGATCAGCAAAGAGTCGTCATCATTGGGATGTATCCTTCGATACATCTCTGCATACTTTTCCGCGTACACTTTGAAGGTTTCGTTGTCCTTCTGGGTCCTTGCGGACAGCTCGCTTTTCATTCGCACTTTTTGGTCTGGCAACAGGAATTCATTATTACTGCATGCAAACAAGGAACTTAAAATTAAGAAAGAACTTAAAATTAAAATGTTCTCACGATGAGATTGTTCCTTGACACTCTCCGATGCTCTCTGGCACTCGGTGCACTTCCAGACCATTGAAGAAGAGTCTCACCTCTGGAAAAACATGAAGTAGTTCTGAAGGGGCTTCTGGATTCGAACTAGACATGCCAAGTTGGCAGGTCTAGTGCCCTTCACACTTTTTCTCTATTATGGACTCACAGGTAAGGGTCGCGCACATCGGCCCATCCACGTTGGGGTGCCTCTCCTGCCCGGGTGATCATGCGGAGTGTCGCCGCGATTAAACAGTCCCTTCCGACGACCTCTTGTTGGGGCATTTCCCCCATAATCGCATGGATGACTGCATCGTACAGTAGCAGCACCCTTTCAGTGCGTTCACCCGTAAACCGAAACTTGCCGTAGGTAATGTCTATCTCATGGGTCGGTCAAGGCTGTAGCAGTTGATGCAGGAAACACCTCACACTCCCTCTCTCTCTTGGCATGTTCCACCCTCCCCTGAAGTAGTAGATTCGACACTTGAACGTCGTTCTCTTGATTATGACGAGGACGACATCTCCTCTTGTCTTTGCTGTGAGAAGGTAATGGCAGCACGTTGTTGATAACGCGACTTGCGGCATCCCCATGTGTGGTGTGAAGCACCCCAGGTATTGAACTGACCTGGGTGCCTGGTGCCGATACCAGCCCACAATGAGGTTGTTCAGGAGGACTGGACCCATGCTAATGTCATGGTCTATGCCTCCTGAACCACTTCCTTCTCCGGCACTCTCAGCGGAGCTTGCTCGGTATCTTGAGGCTGAGACTGGCCTCTCAGGAACTGGCGGATGAATCTTTCCCGCTTTCTCTTGGTGGCCGCTACTTGCAACCACTGGTTCCTCCGCTCTCCGCTGTGTGGTTTGGGTTTCGCTTCCTGGCCGCTTTCTACTTCTCACGACGAGCTCCAACTTCCGCCCGGAGACTTTCCAGTGGCGAGAGTGGAAGTCCGATCTCGTGGATTTGTACGATCGGGTTGAATCTCACCCATCGCTGGCTAGACACCTCGGTGTCTCTCTCTTGGTCTCGGGAGGCTCTCGGCTCTTTTTGCCCTCTGTCGTTCCTCTGAATGTTGGGTACGATGATGGTAGACCTCTCCGATGTCCTGCTCTGGTCGGCCGGGACTGGCGGTCGCTCGGGGCAGCTCGTTCGGGGATAAGGAGTTAGTGGCCAGGATTCGGAGTCTTTTGGATGGTGTCTACCTCCCTCTTGTGGTTGCTGCTCCTTGGCCGTGGACACCAACACCGTTCTTTTTCCTCCTTCCCTCTCTTCTTCGGTAGCCCTAGGTGCGTGTTTGCTGGCGGTGGCACATCCCTCCTGCCCTTCTTGTCTCCTTTCTCTAGTTACTGGTGGACAAGAAGGCTCTTCCTTGGGTGGAATGACCCTTCGTTCCATCGCTTGCTCTTCTGGTGGTAGTCTATGGACCGATGGACTACCACTCTTTTCGGTTATGTTCTTCGCAAGGCCGGTGAAGCTGACTTTAACAATTCGGTACGATTTTTTTAAGACCTTCATGCCGATAATGGTGAGTACAATTAAAAGAATAAGAACTAAGGTGACGATATTTATTTGATTTCTCCACTCATTGAAAAAATGCGTCTCTTTCCCTGTCGTGGTCAGATGACCATTTTCGGGGGTCCGGTTTCCATTTTTCTGTTTGTTTATTTTAACAGAGACAAAGAATTGTTTTTCCTCCATCTTTACTAAGGTGGCAGTCATCTGAACTCCGACCTGTCTAATGGAACTTCGTCCTAAATCTTCGTTCCTATTGTCAGAAGGTGTCAATTGACTTCTAATTCTCCTGCCTGTCCTTTCTTGGGACTTTTTCCTGCCTTTGCTACAAGTTGCAATGGCTACTCTTTCTTGGGAATCAGAATCGGTTTGAATTCCGGCCTCGTCGTGTATAACTTCTGTATACATTGTTGTTTTTATTGCCTGGTGGGTGGGCTTTGTAAACTTTTTGTTTAATAAAAACATTTCTCTTTTGTTTCAATTTTGCGTTTGTATTTTCTTTGCAAATTGATACCTCGATGACTCATAAGTTGGTTTGATAGATGGCGTCGTCTACACCCTCTAAAACTTCATCTATCTCTTGTTCATTTATGTATCCTATGATGTCATCGTCTTCTGCAAGACTTCTGTTGCACAACGAGTCGTCGTTCTCTGGTGTTGGAAGTTCAGGTAAGTATTTTTGATACTTTCAAGCTCTCTTTGATGTCTTCGGTCTCTTCTCAACTTTTGTGGATACTTCGTGCTGGACATCTCACTTGTTACTCGTAGATGTTGCTTGCTGAACATCTCGCTTGTTTTGGGTGGATGCCTCTGTCTGGACATCTCTGCTGTAGCCCTTCGATGCTGTCTTCTGAACATCGTTTTCGACCGGGGAATCGACCTTACTCTTCTTCGAAGGTAAAATGACCTTTTTGGCGGCAGTTATAGCACATGACCTCCTCTAGAGGTACTTTAGGCTTCTGCCCTCTATTTCTCGGTGATCTCTGTCTATCTCTCTGGCCCTGTTGCTTCTTCTTCTGAGACTGCTGTTGCTGTTGGCCAAAATTTGGAGCATTGCTTTGTGCAACGACGGCGTATACTCTGTCGTCATAAGCTCGTTTCGCTTGATTCTTCTTGCTCTTGTTCTGACTCTCCTGGCCAGACTGTTGCTTTGGTTGGAAGGGTTGAAGCGCGCTTTGCTCTACGATCTCCCACTCTTCATCCATGATCAAAATTGATTCGACTCGATTAATGAACTGGACAAATTCTTTTGTGTCCGCGATTGGACACGTCTTGATGTGCTGTCGAATAATAGGGTGCAAAGTTTTGCGCAAGTTCGACACTAACTGGCTCTGGGATGTTTGGGCGTAACAGGTAAGACATGCGCAAGTAGTTTCACATATAGTAGTTTTACATAGTTCTCACCCTTTCGTTGCCTCATCTTTTCGAATTCTCCTTGAATTCGAACTGCGTCGTCTGCTTTTCCGAACGTGTCGACTAGCGCTCGGCGAAGATCTGTCCACTTTGGTTTTTTGTGTTCTCTCGAGAAACCGGCTAACTACTCCTGGGCGTAGCCTATAAATGCGGTATTGGCGAAATACAGTCTATGTATGTCGTTCCACTCTTCAATGTCTGCGATACCTTCGAACCGTTGCAGAAATTCATGCAATGACATGATGCAGCGAAACGTTGGAGCATTTCGAGCGGATGGCGACCATGATATCTTTTCACTAACTCTTGGCATGATGGCGCATCAGCGATGTCGTCTAATGTGATGGCTTGAATGTTCATGCTTGGCTCTGGGTTTGGTGCATTCTTTGCTCTTGGGCGCGCCTCTTGAAATTCGCTCTGAATATCATAAACGGATGCAAACCCACTCATTTGGGTTGTGTCCGCTTTACTGGTGAATCCAAACACATTTAGCTTGGACTCCTTCTGCTTCTTGGTTCGTAGGCTAGCCAGGTACTCTGTGGCGACTTGCCGCTTCATCTGGGCAGTTAACTTTAGGACCTCTTCGGACGTCACTCTTGGCATCCTCTTTGCAGATCTCGGTGTGGTTGAAGCTCCTCCGGTAGCTTTATCTTCATCTTCGGTGTCGTTATTGGCACTATACCCCGCACCTCCACCATTTTGTGACGTTACTGGCCCTTTGGCGCCACTATTTCGCAAACTCTTTTGACGTTCAACCGGTAGTGCCGGGGTCGACTCTGGTGTCGGCTGTGGGCCAGCCTCTGTTCTTCTGTGGGTTGACTTTACCTGGTGCGACATTTACTTGCCTGGCCTGGTAATGGCCCACAAAAAGACCATGTTTTAACGAGAACCTTCCTGTATAGTGCGTGACGAATCCGAAGTGGCCTCAGTCTTCTTTTTTGCTTGAGTCACTGGAGGCTCCAGGCGGAGGAACTCAGGTAATATCTGAGTGCCCTCCGCTGGATACTTCGCTATTTTCGGAGTACTAAAACCCAAAACAATTGGAGACACAACACTTTCGTAGTAGTAAAATAAAATATACTCTTTTACTTCTTTGATCAATGACATAACAAGGTTGTGTACAGTTCTTTACATAAAATTCTTCTCTTTTTAGTTAGAACTTCTGTTCAACTCTCAACTCTGAAAAACTCTCTAGTCTGACTTTCACTCTCAGAGTCAAAACTGACTCTAGTTCAAGACTTACTCGTTTTAACTCTATCCTCTGACTGTCCTCACACTCAAGTCTCAAGCTCACTTGTCCGGTCTCCTGGGAGGGGCAACTGTCACCTCAGGGCTAAATGATTGACTAACTGGGCCAATCATTGCCCTGGGCCGGGGATATTACCTTAAAAGGAAAGGTATTCTTGGGACTCTATTCCCAATTTCTCACGGTTAGACTTGGTTCCACGAATTCACTTAGAATTCGGGCCACCCAAGTCTGAACATCTGTGCACCAAGGGGTGCCATACTGTCAAGGCTGAATTTTGACTAAAGTGTTTCACCTTCTGTTTCTACAGGGTGTCACAATCATCATATGAGAAAAATGTCCCTAAGCTACAGATAAAGGTTTTTCTAATCCTTAGTACATATATGTAACAAAAATGCATTTAAACCATAAAAACTGTCTAGCTTAATAAAAAATAAAATTTAACACCCCTCTGATTGTAGGCCTATATGATGGCATACAATTTTTTGTCAAAAACATGTATATAAAAAAGTACAGCCCTAAACCATTGAAACAGACAAATAAGATGTTTAAAAACGAATTTTTTGATTTGTTGGAAAAAAGTAAAACATTTAAAGTTAAAACGTATATATTGTATAACAAATAAACACCACAAAAGTAACCCAGGTAGCACAAATCATTGGCCCATTGTTGGCATTTGGTCGGCATCGGTAATCGACGTTGGCCCAATGTCGAACCAACTGTGGTTGGCCAATGGTGTGATTGCCAATGTTGGGCCAATGCTGATTTCCAACGTTGTGCCAACGATGTATTCCCAACATTGGCCCGACATCGGAAAGCATGCCATTGGTCAACCACAGATGTTTCAACGTTGGGCCAATGTTGTTTTTCCAACGTTGGGCCAACGATGTATTCCCAACATTGGCCCGATGTAGGAAAGCATACCATTGGCCAACCACAGTTGTTTCAACGTTGGGCCAATGCTGTTTTTCCAACGTTGGGCCAATGATGTATTCCCAAAGTTGGCACGGTGTTGGAAAGCATACTGTTGGCCAACCTCCTTAGAAATAAAAATGAATTAATTAAAAATAGAAATGAATTTATTAGAAATAAAAATGAATTAATCTCCCCCCTCTAACCCCCCCCCCCTATAAACCAGTAGGAAATACTGAAATTATTACATTCGTTAATTTTACTTTTAATTAGTTATTGATATGCTAATATTATATTAATATTAATATATCAATAACTAATTGATAATTTTCTAAAATGGAACGGAATTTCTATTTCTAACAAAGGGACAGTTCGTAAGTTTTTATAAAGCCTAATTTAGCAAACTCCAAATAAGATGTCATCGTGACCTAGTGGGTAAGTGACTGGATCTAGACATTGGTGGACATGGAGGACACTTGATCGAATCCACGCTGGTTCTGGTAAGTACTTCTTAGTGTTTAAGGTGTTGAAAAGTGTCCCACTTGCTTGGTATGTATAAGGGCAGCTTGAACAATTACGATTCTCATTTTTAATATTATAGTTTTTAATTAAATACTCTTAAAAATAATGACTAATGACATTGGGCCAACGTCGGCCCAACAGTGTAAATGACATTCAGCCAATGTTGAACCACCATTCAGCCAACGTTGGGCCATCTTTGGTCCAATGTCGGGCCAACAGTGTAAATGACATTCAGCCAACGTTGGGCCACCATTGGCTGACTTGGACAACCCCAACATTGGCCCAACTATGGGCCAACGATGCTCCAACGTTGCACCAACATTGGCCCAACTGATTTGTGCTACCTGGGTAAGGGATTGAGTTTTTTGTAGTTCACTAGAAAACAACTTTTATGAGGGGAGAGAAATAAAAGGTGGGGCATTTAAAAGAAATGTTATGTAAGTTTTTTTTTACTTCCATAACACAGGAAAGCAGTCAACCCTATTTTTAAAGGTAATTTACCAGGTTCAAGCCTGGCGGGATACTAACTACAAAAGATCGTCAAAGTACGATTCTTTTTCAAGACCAGTGAGGACATTATAAAGGTATTATATTTGCCTGGTCGTCGCGAGCCAGATACAATAAGTGACCTAGCCAATCACTAGCAACACGAGTGCAAGCTCAACTCATGTCACAAAATAAGCAGATTCTATCAAATCGAAAAAGGTCTGTCACAATATACACCATGATATATGAGAGTAAATGAACGAAACAAATCAGTTAAACTGGTTGTTAGATTTATTAAACAAAAATTAAAACAAAATGAAAAATGGCCATTTTTATATGACATCATTAAAAATAAGCATCATATTGAAAAAATTAAAAGTTTGTATATCAAAGGAACACCTTGAATTCTTTTCATTATTGGATATTGATTAAAATAGATCTGTGAATTCTGGTAAAAATAGTATTACTATTATGGTTTTTATGCACTTAAAGTTTTTTTTTGCAAAACTAATGTTTCTTATGTTGTTTATTAGGAAGAAGCAATTGACAAACCTTGTGGTAAATATAGCAAAAATTATTTTCATTTTATATACAGTGCGTTTCATATATATAGACGCACGCCAAAAACCATAAACAGATCTTTTATTACAAACTTTCTGCTAAACAGAATTTTTTTTCTTATAAAGGTAAAAATTAAAAAAATTAAAAACTGGAAAATGACCATTTCATAATTATAGACGCACTAATGAACTTTTCACTTTTATTAATTATTGTGACACAATAACATTCGGAACACAACTGTAACATTAAAATTTATAAGCTATATGACTGTCCTGGTGTTTTAGAACTTAGAACATTGTTTTCTACATACTTTAATTTAGATTTATAAACACATTTACAGAAATTTTGCCCGAAGCAGCTAAAATGGCACTTTTCAGCTTTAATATTGTAGTATGATCATTGCAATCTGTTTAATCATCAACTACGATGATGGCCCAAGAGTTTTCTACAGGATTTAAGTCCGGGGGACACGCCGAGAGGGGTGATATTTTGGTTTTGTAACCATTCCTTCGTTAGGTTATTGGAGGAAACTGAGACATTTTCTTGCTGGAATACTAAGCTAATGCTATGGAATCGATGTTTTATGGCAGTACATACCCTCGTAACAATGTCTGATAATCACTGATATTTGTTTTGATTGAAATATAGGCTGAGTCTGCTTTTCAAAAACTAAGCTGCTCATTCCAAAGGCACTAAATGTTCCCCATATTATTAGGCTCGCCCACTGCCGAAATTTTGTTCAGAAAAATATTGTGGTTGTTTTGTAACATCCTTCCAATATGAAGAAAAGAATAAAAACCATCAGAATCATCGAGGTTGAATTTTTTTGGCTAGTGGTGGGAGCCTGACAATATGCGAAGTGTAACAAACCGACTGGCCGTTACAATGCCCACGGTAAATTTCGCTTAACTTACCGCCGCCTGACCTCCTTGGGACGGGTCGAAGCGCTGACCAGCCCTCATCTTGTACCCGTCCGTGTCCACGGGTAGCGCCGGTCGGAGGTTGACTCCCTCGCCGCACGTCGATGGACGAAAGACCGACGAACAAGACGAGGAATCCATGGTAAATCCCCGATAGATCTTACCGTGGAACCGCGTGCGAAGCACTGGCCGACAAGACGATAGACATGCCGGAAACAGGACGGTGGTGGGCGGCAACCCCTGCCGACAACCCCCACTCTCCCCGCGGTACTTCCCCAGTATTATAATAAATAATGAAGACACGGACACAGTGAAAATAAATAAAGATTTATTCAATAGAATAAATAAAACACTCACTATAAATGAAGAAGGCAATATCTGCTGGTAAAGTCTACCTGCAGAGAGCCACAAATAGAGATGCAAATGAAGCAGTATATCTCCTGGCTAATCCAGCCAGGAGATAAGGTGAGAAACACGCACACAAAGAAAACCAGTGATGAATGGTGGCCATCTTGGCCACCTGATGATCGAAGAGCAACACACACATGCACACAGCATAAGGGTGAACTTTCCACTGCCCAGATATAATGGCTGCCGCCATATATATCACCCCCAGGCTGCTCCACCTGGGGGAGGACAGGGACCCTTGCTGGCCATTTTGTCGTCTGCCTGGCAACCAATTTACAAGTGCCTAGCAGACGACATGGGAATTTAGTTCTGCTCCAAAAAGGAGCAAAACTGGGTCGTCACAATGCTTTCAACTTCCCTGATCCGCCCCGGGATCAGGTCGGCCGAGCCAGCAAGGATTGCGCCCATGACCCCCACTCAGTTTCAGACTGATTTCCTCGGTGGTGGATCCATCGGAGCTACCATCCACTCCGACATCCACCGACGTATCCACCACGAACACATCCGGGTGTTTCTCCACCCGAGACCGAGATCGAAATCAGTCCCCCTGAGTCTTAACACCTCCTGCTGTCGAAACTCTTCAACGGCAAGTGTGTCAAGCTGCGGACTCTGACGAAGAGTCCGACTTGTCAGAAGGTCTACGAGGGCGGCCGCGGGATCGGACACGCTACCTCGCAGAGGGTAAGTTACAAATTCCCCCACCATGCCTTCCAAGTCGCAGCCAAGGAGACGCTGGACGTATGGGGCTGCGAGCTGGGCTATACGTACGAGCCCAGCCAAGGAGACGCTGGACGTATGGGGCTGCGAGCTGGGCTATACGTACGAGCCCAGCTCCTGTCCCCACCACGTCTAGAACAGCAAAGCATCTCCTTACCGGGTTGACGACCAGCAACACCGAATAGTCCGTACTGCCAAATGCCAGCACATATCGCATGGCAAATGACGGCAACGACAGTGTCCACGGAACTGGGAGTCGCTCCCCCAGACGATAATATCCGTGGAATTGGTACCCCTCCATTCCCGGCTGGTCCTGCCACAGACCAAGCCGGTTATTCAGAAAGACCTCTCCTTCTGAATACGGAGGCTCTGCACCAAAGCGTCGACCCTCGCCCTTGGGCTCGGGAGACTTGGCTCTTTCTTCTGGTCCTAGGGCCGCAAAGACCCCATGATCGGGACCCGGAGAGAAGGGTGTCCTTCCTAAGGAAGGCACGGGACCACGTTTGGCGGGAACATCATTTTTCCCCGCCGGGCTGCCCCCACCGCTAGGTAACGGTGAGCTGACCCGGTGGAGAGTTCCCACCGACCAAACTAATAAGTTCGGTACCGCCACCACCTTTGGGGAGGATGAAGGTATACCGAGAACAACGTCTCGCATTAACCTATCATCCATCCGCGCCATCTTACTCTGACGGGTATGGTGCGGTTGGCTCCCGGCCGACACGGTCACACCGTGTCGGGACTCCTCCTCCTCTGTCCCGATACTTCCACCACGACCAGTCTCCTGGGACCCACGGGTGGAAGCTTTCGGACCTCCCTTCACATGACGGGCCTTCTCGCCCTTCTTTTTCTTTTTCTTCTAATGAGAAGAAGGTTGACCAGGCTGGGAGCTGGACGCACCAAAGCTCACAGACTTACCGGGCCGGTCAGTCTTAGGAGGGTGGTTAGCCCCTTTCGATTGACCGGACTTACTAGTCGCAGACTTTCCAGCCGAAGCTGTACTAGTCTTTGAACTAGCTCCCGTAGCCGAACCGACGGTCGAGGCCGCTCGTGTCGCCACGAAGCGTCTCTTTCCAACCCGGGGAAGATTTCTCTTCTCCGGGGCAAGGGTCGGCTGACCCTTGCCACCAACAGGTTTAACTGCCGCACCTTGGTGAGGTGCCTTGGCAGCTTGTACCGCCCCCTTTTGGGTGATACGCTGTTGGCCAGCGGCCGTGGTGGCACTCGGAATAGAAGTGGCACCAACTCCGACGGGAGGTTCTCCTGTACTGAGCGGATCCCGGGCATCAGCTTCCCGCAGGGGCGGAAACTGAGAGGCCTGGAGCTCAAACTCTCGTCAGCATGCAGCCTTCTTGTCCCGCAGGACAAGGGCAGCACATCTGGCCGCTTGTGCCTGGTGGTACCGCAAGCGGTCCTCCTGGCTCCACTTTCCTTTGGGAAAGCCGGCCAGACCTCCACGAGATTTCTTAGCCTTCTTTCCCACCGGATTACTGGCCAAAGGTGGGGTGAAGGGGCGGGGACGTTTCTGTCCCTAACCACCACCACCACTGGCGTGAGTGCTCTTCCTCGAAGCGGGAGGAGAAGGCTGATTGGCCTTCTTTTCCGCTCTTCGGTCCCTCTTGGGAGTTGCAGACTGCCAGCTTGAACAGCCAGCCACCGCTTCGGTTGGGCCCGAAACCGGAGGCTGACCAACAGGCCAGGCAGCACCAGTAGCTCCCTCAGGATGAGCTGGTGACACAGGGAGAAGACCCACCACCGGCGTAAACTTCGCCAAGGCAGCTTTCGTCCTCTCCAACTGTGCCTCCCTCTTCGCCAGGGCTTTCATCCTGGCGGTGTACTGAGCAGGTCCGGACTTCTTTTTGGATTTAGACTTGTCCGATCTGAACTGCTGGGTAGGGTACTCCCCAACAAAGTAGCGTTTCCCATCGGATGCCATGAAACCACCTGACGCCGTCTGGTACTTTGCAGCTTCGTCCTGCCTTTCCAGGCAGGCCGCTTCCATCTCCCCAACAGGGTCGACTGGAATTGGACTGCCCTTCCGGGCTGGAGTACCCTCCTGGGATCCGGTCACAGACCGTTTACCCAGGGAGCCTGATCCTCTCCCTTCAGACTCCGAAGAGTCCTCTGAAGAGAGGATCTGTTGGCCTCGCCACCGCCTGAAGAAGGGCACCACACCATCTTCCGTGGTGTCCATCTCGGCCTCTGTGTCTATGACCAGGGTTCCTCCCAAGGAGGCATCCCTGCTTCTCTCAGCCAGGCTAGCCAATTCTAGCCGGCTTTGGTCCGCCAGAGGATCACACTTCGCCAAGGAGGTAGCCGCCAAACCGGTGGCCACCTCTTCAACGAACATGCTGGCCCGCACCGGCTCACCAACCGCCGGGATCTCCATGGCTCCCAACTTAATGGTCTCCCTCGGAGAACCCACGGTGGGAGGCATTGTCAACCGTCCCCAAACAGACCCATAATACAGAGGGGTCCGAGGGGACGGCTGGGTCACCACAGTGTCCTCAACCAATAGCAGACCCAAAGGTCCGCCGTCGGCCAAGTCGGCTATGGCCTAACCCAAAGAATCCGGGGAGCAAGCGGCATCCGACTCCAACAGCTCCACATCACCCGGATGCAAAGAGCTGAGGGAGGAGGAACCACTGCCACCCCCGCCAGTTTCTTCCTTCTCCGCCGTGGCTACCTGAAAAAGACCAAAAAACACGGTAAGAATTTGATCTATTACGGTAGGAAACATTTTCCACGGTCCAAAACCGCGAAAAAATGTTTTCCGGCCGGGCAGGCACCGTGGTACACGGCCAAAGCCGTCCCCAATGGTAATCGCACGGTCGGAACCGGCCAAAAATGTTTTTGGTCTGTCCAAAACCCGTAATTTCACGTTCGGTACCTTGGGCGGTGATTTCCACGGTACACCACCGTAGGAAATCTCGTTTCCACCGTGAATATCCCGTGACCCACGGTAAAAAACGTCCTTCACGGGATCCGCACGGTCGGAATCGGCCAACCAAGTGTTTGGACCGTCCAAACTCGGCACCGACAATTCAGGTTCCTTGGGGCGTGGTTTGCACGGATCACTACCGTGAAAAACCACCTTCCGTCCGTTAGAACACCGTGGTTTACGGTTGAAACCGTTCTCCACGGTGGTTTCACAGACAGAACCGTGTAAAAACACCTTTTCACCGTCCAAACTCCGTAGAACTTGGTCTCCACCAAGTCCCACGGCGTTTGGGTGGCCAAACACCGTGTTCTTCACGGCCCCATCAGCGGTAGCATCACCGTCAATATTATTACGGTGATGCCTCCACCAAAACCACGTGTTCAAGCGGTCAATGACCGCTTGACACACCCAAAAGCAATAACAGAATACTGCCACAGGGCAGGAAAAGGAAATTCCCCTTTTGGGACTTACTTTTTTCTTTTCAGCATCCAATAGTCTTGGATCTTTGCCGTTTCGTCGGTGAAATAAATGTTTTCTTTTTAAATTAACGGCAAACGACCGTCTAAATTGCAATTTGCAAACAAGATGGCGCTTAGCCGCTAATTTCACCGGAGAGACGGCTAACAGCGGCGGCTTGGCGGCTAAGACAACATTAGCCGCCTCCATTGCTGTTACCATAGAGATTCTACCGTCGTCTGCCTTTTTAGGGGCAGATACACGGCATGAATCTTTATGGAAAGACTCAGGAGAGAGATCTTGAGGAATAATAACTTCTGCAGACTCCTCTTTGAGTTTGCAGATGGGAATTGTGGATTTCTCCACCCAGTTCCCCCTGGACAACCGCCATCTGTCTGTGACAGACAGGCGGCGCCCAGTCCAGGGGTCACTGCACTCCCAATCCTTATTTCCCCGGTTCAGGTCATCATCCCATACCAGGGAATGACCTGCTCTCTCCCGCCAGGACAGGGACTTTCAAAGTCCCTGCACCACCCTGGTGCCTATTGGAGCTTCAGAGGAAGCTTGCAGACCCTCAAAAGCCCTGGATTTCCTCGGATGGAGGTAATACCGGAGTAGGGTGGTCCTTATTTTTTAAGTTTTTAAAAGTCTTTGTCTGACTCTCCCATGTTGTTCTATTATGTATAAAATTTTGTTGTGCAAAGTTATATTACAGTCAAGCAATATTTAGGGGTAGCTCAATGAATATGAAATTCTTTATTTTTTATGATTTTTCTCTATTATTGCAGGTAAAGTGAAAAATTAATAGTTATGGCTACTGCAAACAGAAAAACCAATACTTTATGGCTTATTGTGCCAGAAGAGACCTCTATCAAGGGATCAAAGTTACCCTCTAATAAACAAGTGCTCAGTGTATTTTTTATCACCACCGAACCTTAAAAAAGACAATCCGTGAAAGTTCCCATAGTGCTGTAAAAGAAGCTGCAGTATTTTTGGAAAAAGCCTGGATTCCCATAAGACATGAACAGGATTGTGTTAAGAAGACAGAACAGCTTCATGAGAAGTGGGTCAAACTGAAAAGAAATTGTAATAGGAAAAGTGCTGTTCAGCAAAGTCATGAGAGTCAGTTTAAAGATGACCTCGATAATTTATTTGACATTGCTCATAAGGATGCCCTCACAATGATTACTATTCTAGAAGACAAGTATTTTCTACTTGCACAGAGAGAAAAAGGTCGGCTTCCTGTGATTGTTTCAGGTTTTAGGTGTTAACCAGCTTCTAGGTGTGCCTAAGTTGCAGGCAGGCACTGGGGGTGTCAGGCAACTGCTGTTGCAGATTTCCTTAAAGAATGGGATGTTGTCGATCAAGTGAAAGCTATGTGCTTCGATACCACATTTAGCAACACAGGTCACAGAAATGGAACTTGTATTCTGTTAGAGCAGAAATTGCAGAAGGATCTTCTGTACATTTCATGTCGTCACCATATCTTAGAACTTGTTCTTGCTAGTGCATTTAATGAAGCCATGGGTTGTACCTTTTCTGGCTCTGATGTAACCATATTCAAGCGATTCACGCAATTCTGGGTTAAAATAGATCAGTCATCTTACATGTCTTTAGACAGCAGTGAAACTGTACAGCTTGTGATGAAAGATGAAAAAGACAATGTCATTGAATTCTGTACTAACCAGCTTCAACAAACTGACACTAAAATCAGAGATAATTACAGAGAATGTTTAGAATTAGCTATTATCTTTCTGGGAGGTACACCACCACGAGGTGTGCGATTTTTAGCCCCTGGGGCTGTACATCATGCAAGATGAATGTCCAAAGCAATATACTCACTAAAAATGTGGCTGTTTCGTAACCAGTTTACTCTCACTGCAAGAGAAAAAAAAGGACTATGCAACATATGTGTCTTTCTTGTTTATGTCTACATCAAGGCTTGGTTCACTGCCCCACTTCCCATTACTGCAGCTTTCAATGATCAACAGCTTCTGCAAAAGCTTAGAGATTATAAAAAAATCAATCCTTCAATATCCAATGTTACTTGCAAGAAATTTGAGGGACATTTTTGGTACTTAAGTGAGGAACTAGTTGGATTGGCATTTTTTGATGACAGTGTGCCAATCAAATCAAAACAGGCAATGCTAAATATCTTTATGAAAAGGAAGGTGCAGATCAGCCTCTGAAGAGAATCCAAAAATGCAAGTGGCTCCGTTAATATGAGAATAGAAGACTTTGTATCGAAGAACTCAATGCACTTATTTGACCATCTTGGCATTTCCAAAAGGTTCTTAGAACATGATCCAAAGATATGGCATCTGCGAGAAGACTACAAGCAAGCTAAGGATATCATAAAACATTTACAAGTTGTGAATGACAATGCTGAAAGAGGTGTGGCATTGATGAAAGAGTACAATCCAATATTAACAAAAAATGAAGATCAGAAACAGTATTTGCTTCAAGTTGTGAAAGAACATTCTAGTCGTTATCCAGATTGCAAAAAGACTACATTAGCTACTTTGTAGTCATTACATGTTTGGTCCAATGTTAATAAAATGTGCATAAATTACATTGTTGTGTTTTAATTGTAACTTATGTATACAAAATAGTTCATTCTAATTATTTCAATATTAGTGACACTAGATAAACAATGGTATATACATTTTAGGAGAATACATAATGATTACGCTATTACGAAAACTTTGAATTCATTGAGCTACCTCTAAATATCAATTAAAATTTATAAACTTTTATGTAGACTATTTTTTTGGTTGGGAGAACAATTCTGGGGGGTCAGAACATGAAATATTTGCATTTAAAAATTACCATATATATCAAGGGACCACCCTAACCGGGGCCGAGGTGCTTCCTCTGCCTCAGAGTCAGTTGACTCCACCACCAAGCTAGGCTGGCCAGAAGGTCCTGGAGAGACATCATCCCTCCTCTCACTTCCAGCTGACCCAGACTCAGCATCCCTGGACCCTTCAGAGTTCGAGGAGGTTTCAGAGCCACCTAGGCCATCTTCCTCACGAACCCCACATGTGGGAACGTACGGCTTCAAGTTATCCACATGAAACCGGTCCCGCACCTTCCGACCATACCCATCTACAAATTCTATCTTGTAGACCAGGTCGGAAACCTGCCGGACCACCGTACCCAGTTCAGCCTTGTAAGCGAAATTCCACTTCTTGGCTTGACCGAGCTTCCAAGCCATATCCCTTATCCAGACCTTATTTCCAGGCTGGTACCGGGGTGGCTCCACCCGGTCATACCGGCTCTTTTGTCTGGCTTGAGCGGCCGCCAAATTTTGACGAGCACGCTCCTCCATGGCTTGCTGGTCGGGCAAGTCGCGGACCGGACCGTTAAGAAGGAGATTATCAATCCCCAACCTAGGCTCACGCCCAAACAACAATTGGTACGGAGACACTTCCGTGCTCTCCTGCACCGCAGTGTTGTAGGCCCACACGGCGGGCCGCAATTTCTCCCACCAATCACGTTGGTCCTTGAGGGGGTCAAGGTAACGCTTGATGGTTTCCATCACGGTCTTGTTCGTACGCTCCGTAAGCCCATTAGCTTGCGGATTGTACGCCGTCGTGAAGTGCTGTGCTATATTATAGCGCTCCCGGAACTTTCGCAAAATCTTGCTACAGAACTGGGATCCACGATCCGAGATGAGAGTAGTCGGAGTGCCATACACCGACAGGATCTCATCCTTCAGGAACTTGACAACACAAGCGGCCGTAGCCCTTCGTACTGCCTTTGCCACGCCGTACCGGTTGAAGTAATCCACTATGATCAGTACATAGGTGACTCCACCCACGGACGCGGGAAAAGGCCCAACGAAGTCCATTCCCCAGGCATGAACCGGGTACTCAGGAACTATGGGTTGCAAGAATCCTTGAGCTCTTGCGAACTGTTGTACTCTCTGACACACTAAGCATGACTTAACATACTCCACCGTGTCACGTTTCATACCTAACCAGTAGAAACGAGTACGCAACCGTTGGTAGGTCTTGTACACTCCGAGGTGACCAGCTTCGGAGCTATCGTGCAAATTCCGCAAGCAGAAGGCTTGACACGACCTCGGCACAACCAACACAGTTCTTGTACGATCCTGAATGGATTTGATGGCATACAACAACTTGTCTGCCATTACAAACTTGAACCTTAAGTTCGAGTTGGGGTTGGTGGAGAGCTCACGCTTCACCTTGGAGCACCAACTGTCGTTGGCCTGCTCCATTACCCAATCCACCTCAGACCGGATCCGGTAAATGACCTCACCCACGTCGGCTTCGACGTGTTCAGGCAAAGAAGGATCAACAACTTCATTCACCGGATACCGACTCAAACAGTCAGCATCCTCGTGAAGTTTCTTCTTCTTGAACTCAATCTTATACCGGTACTCCTGCAACTGCATTTGCCAATACATTGGCAGTCTGCAAATGACAGAGCGCATGGTGATCTGTTACGATCACAAAGTCCCGGTTAAAGATGTAAGGTCGGAATTTACCCACGGCAAACATGATCGCCAAGCATTCCTGCTCGGTGACACTATACCGTGTTTCCGGTCCCTTCATGAGACGGCTAGCTGAGGAGACTTGTCCTCAGGTAACTTCTGGTATACTACAACACCTAGACCGTACCCACTAGCATCGGTGTGAATTAACACCTCACCACGTGGATCATACATGGTGAGCACCGGTGCTTCGGTTAAAAATGCCTTTAACCGCTCGAACGTTAGACCACACTGCTCCGACCAGTCAAAGGACGCATCCTTCCTGGCCAGATCATGCAGTGGCCTTGTGATCTTGGCGAAGTCCTTAATGAACCTCGGTAGTAGCCGGCCAGTTCAAGAAAACTTCGGACGGTGGTCACCGTTGTAGGGACATTGAACTCTTCGACTGCTCTCAAGAGTCCCGGGTCCGGAGCAACTCCCTCGGCACTGACAATCTGACCGAGATACTTGACTTTGTCAAAACCGTAGAAACATTTCTTCGGCTGGAGTTTCAGCTCCGCCCCTCGTAGCAGCCTCAGAACAGTACTCAAGCGTTCGAGAAACTGCTCAAAGGTGCTCCCAAAGACGATAATATCGTCTAGGTACACCAAGCAGCTCTCCCACTTGTGTCCCGCCAACAAGAGGTCTAACGCTCTTTGCATTGTGGCAGGAGCATTGCAGAGTCCGAAAGGCATTTTTCGGAACTCAAACAGACCTTGAGAGCAAATGAATGCTGTCTTCTCAATGTCTTGCTCTGCCATCCTGACCTGCCAGTAACCACTAGCAAGGTCCAGGGTTGCGAAATACTTCGCTCCAGCAAGTGAATCGAGGGCATCATCGATGCGAGGTATCATGTACTGATCCGCCTTAGTCTGGGCATTCAGTTGCCGATAGTCCACGCAAAAACGAAAACCACCATCTTTCTTGCGAACAAGCAAGATAGGGCTCGCATAGGGACTATGCGAAGGTTGGATTACCCCTGCATCCAACATCTTCGCTACCTTTTCTCTCTCGATTGCACGAGCCGCCGGAGCGGTTCTTTGCAATCCTTCACGCACCGGAGGTAACCCACCGGTATCAATAGTGTGTTTGACGAGCGGGGTTTCCCCCAGCTCTGTATAATCGAACGCAAAATGATCACGGCGTTCCAGCAGGATCTCCCGAAGCTGTGCCGCCTCCTCAGGCTTCAGACCAGGTCCGATTTTAAGGCACTCTTCGAGAGTGGGTTTAACTTCCGCATTCAGGACTCGGCAACCTTTCTTGGTTGCTCCTCTCAACTTAGGCGGAAGCCCTCCTGGTCGACCATCTCCATGAGTGGGGTCTCCCCTCTCAACTTAGATGGATCATCCAGTCCCACCACTAGGGCTGCCTCCACAGCTTGAGCTGTCGCCACACCCTCCCCTGTCTCCAGGGCAATGGGTAGGTCGGCAACGTTCTCAAGCCATATGTCGTAAGAGCCTTCTTCTGTGGCTTCGGCAATTCCTGCCACTGCCAACACACCACGGCCACCTAAGGCTTTACGATGGGGCTCAACGAGAAGCAGCTGTCCAGGGCCAGCATGCTCTATCAAGCTCACAGAAACCACCTTCCGCTCATGAGCTGATAACCATACGTTCTCCAACAGTCGCAGGGAACAAACTTCCCCGTTCCTAATTGGAGAACTGGTCTCGGCGAGCGTGGGTGACACAATGTCAACCCACCCATCCACCTTTTCAGACTCCGCAGGCATCCCTTCCGGTAACCCGTAAGGAGGGAGTAGCAGAGGCTCCACAGAATCGTGAAGCTTCGCCAACGCCTCCAACACCGAGTTAGGAAGTTGTACCGAAGTACCCTGCAAAGCCTGAACGGCCCATGAAGAGCATCTGGATGTGCATTCCAGATGTCTTCCTGGAAATAAACTTTCCGGCTCACGACGTCCAACATTAACCCAAACCGGGAAGCCAGGTCAACACCTATTACGGCTTCCCCTTCACCCTCATTGAGGAGAAGATGGGTATGTATGGACCGTCCGTGGATAGACATGTCCACGTACATGACTCCTTCTATCTTGATGGAGTACCCGCTCATGCCCGTCAGGAATGAGGGGAGGCTAACCTCCTGCACCGGTAACTCCATCTTCCCTGCCACCGACATGCTCATGACCGATACTTCGGCACTGGTGTCGACGATCGACTCAACCAGCCGACCATCCATCGACACCAGAACACGCGGTGCCCCACGCAAGTATGCACGGCTCTGTAATTCAGGAATGGGCAACCGTCGTTGCCCGACATTACTTCTCTGAGCCTCATCCGTCCTCCCCTCCACAGAGGAAGGTCGTACCAGATGCTCAGGGGCCTGGCTTCCAGTCTCCACTCTAGGAGACTCACCAGGCCTGGGCGACAGCATGGACGCACCAACGCTCGAAGCCCTCGTATTGCCCGTAACGTTCGGACCTTCCTCCCCCTCATCAGGGAAGAAAGGTGCCACCCAGCTCTCCAGCCGGGCAAGCGCAGCTTCCAGTGTGGGGCTTGGCTCCTGAAATACCCACTGGGTGATTTCTGGGTCCGCAGACCTAGCCAGAGGCACCCCTACTTCATGCAGGATACCCACATATCTGGAGACTGCCCGAATGTACGCTCCTTCTTTACTTCGCCGGGCACCTGAGTTTTCAAACATTACCGGTCGACTGCAGCTCAGTTCTGCAGTGACCGGCGCCGGTTTAACGAGGGCGGGCCCTCGTTTCTGGCGAAAGGCAGATAGAACATCTGTCCATCAATTACGGTTGGACAGATACTCTCGGCCCTGCAGTACCACGGGTGCTAAACCCGGCAGGTACCATGCCACTGGGCTTTCGCCCGGTGGTACTCGAGCAACCTGTCCTTGGGCAACTGCCTTCGGACAGTCCTTCTTAAGGTGACCCATCTGGTTACACCGAAAGCATGGACCTGGTTGCCTACGAGTAGGACCTCCACCTCCAGCCGTGTGGCTGGAACCTGACGGGGCTGCTGTGGACTTATTTCCACCATGGCTATGCCGCTTCGTCTTTCTTCCCTTCTGCCCTCCGTTCTTGGCCGTAGCTTTGTCCGATTTGGACGGTGCCACTGCCTTCGCACCCGAAGAGGTAGAAGTAGACGTAGCAGAGCTCTTGGGCTTTGCCACAGCACCAGAGACCTTGGCCGCAGCCTGGGCCCCTGGTACCATCAAAGTACGGGCAGGTAACGCTCCCGCCGTAAGCATGTCGGCCTCGACCAACATTGCCTCGGTGGTAAAGTTCCTGACCGTCTCAGCTTTCGATCCCCAGAGAGGTCTGAGAATCTCCGGCTACAGTTTCTTATTATACCGGAGGAGTCGACAAGACTCATCCTCACCAGGAGAAACTCGTTCCGCCAGCTCAACAAAGTGCCAGTAGAATGCCTGGAGTGATTCCGCAGGCCCTTGCTTCATGGCCTCGAAACGGTCGAAACAGGCCTGAGCCTGATTCTTGGTTCCGAAGCGGTGAAGCATAGCCTGCCTCAACTCCGGCCAGGTTAGGTTCGGATGGAACTCCACAAAACAGGCGTAATGTTCCTCAGCCGGACCATCCAGCAGGTACGTAAAGAAACTGCACCTGGCCTCATCCGTCCAGCACTGAGCCCTAGCTTTGGCTTCGAACTGCCGGAGAAAAGGCGTAATGTCCTCTCGTCCATCATACCGGATGAACGAGTGAACTGGGTTAAAAAACCCAAACGCCTGGATCTCCGACGGAACAGCCGGTGCAGGCGTCCACGGCTCGGTACTTACCCGCCGTGGTGCCCTGCTCCGGTTCCCCGAAGTCTCAGCATCAGGATCAGCATCCACAGGATCCACCAGGTGGACCCGCGGTCGCTGAACTTGCGGAGGATCTCCCCAACCAACTCCCATAGGAGCGGTCCGAGTTCCTCCTCCTGGAGGCATCCGCCCGGCCGGAGCCGGCGGCGCCTCCTTCCACGCACCTCCCTGGTGCACGGGCGACCGTGTGAATCGAGGTTGCTCCCTATGGAGCCTCTGGATCCCTTGGGGAAGACGACCCTGCAAACGCATTTTGTCTATCCCCCTGGCAACCGACCGGAGCTGCTCCTCGGTCATCAACGCCAACCATGACGCCGTGTCCACCGAGGATGGCTCCGGGGTCCCTACCACCTCTCCCGATAAGGGACTACCTCCCCGTCCAACCGGACGGGAGGCGGTGGAGGTTAACAGGCCGGCCGTAGGCCGTCCGCCTGTCCCAGTCGGGGTCGGTAACCCTCCATCACCACCATCTGCCGGTGCTCCACCGGAGACAGTGCCACGACGGTGCGACCGCATTGACACAAAGTCTCCAGCCGGAGGTTGGTTTGTAGGGTCTAACTCTACGACACCTTCCTTCTTGGAATCACCGGGTACGTTCCCGCCAACAGCAAGGTGCTGGTTTTACCACGGTATCACGGACAACGGTCCGTGTCCCACGGTATATCACCGGTAAACCTGGCCGTAGACGGGTTTCCGCCGTAGTTCCACGGACAAAAGTCCGTGCCCTACGGTGTACTTCCTGTCCCCCGGACAAGCTACGGTTAAGTTACCTTTTCACCGAGTTCTACCGGTCGTGCACGGTAAATCACCGTGCTACCGGTATACTGACAGTGAAAATGACCGTTATCCCGCATTCGGACGGTCCTGCACGGTCAACCATCGTGCCCACCGCCCTACTTACGGATAACCTAGGGCTTTCTCCGGTGACCACCGCGGTATCACGGACAACCGTCCGTGTCCCACGGTCCTTCACAGGACTACTACGCCCTAAGCCATGATCGGCCGTAGTTCTGTGGACAAATGTCCACGCCCTACCGGCACCCACACGACTCCGGTCTTACCGACCGCACAATTGTAACAACCCGACTGGCCGTTACAATGCCCACGGTAAATTTCGCTTAACTTACCGCCGCCTGACCTCCTTACGACGGGTCGAAGCGCTGACCAGCCCTCCTCTTGTACCTGTCCGTGTCCACGGGTAGCGCCGGTCAGAGGTTGACTCCCTCGCCGCACGTCGACGGACGAAAGACCGCCGAACAAGACGAGGAATCCACGGTAAATCCCCGATAGATCTTACCATGGAACCGCGCGCGAAGCACCGGCCGACAAGACGATAGACATGCCGGAAAAAGGACGGTGGTGGGCGACAACCCCTGCCGACAACCCCCAGCCTCCCCGTGGTACTTCCCCAGTATTATAATAAATAATGAAGACACGGACACAGTGTATAAAGGAGTGAAAATAAATAAAGATTTATTCAATAGAATAAATAAAACACTCACTATAAATGAAGAAGGCAATATCTGCTGGTAAAGTCTACCTGCAGAGAGCCACAAATAGAGATGCAAATAAAGCAGTATATCTCCTGGCTAATCCAGCCAGGAGATAAAGTGAGAAACACCCACACACAAAGAAAACCAGTGATGAATTGTGGCCATCTTGGCCACCTGATGATCGAAGAGCAACACACACATGCACACAGCATAAGGGTGAACTTTCCACTGCCCAGATATAATGGCCGCCGCCATATATATCACCCCCACGCTGCTCCACCTGGGGGAGGACAGGGACCCTTGCTGGCCATTTTGTCGTCTGCCTGGCAGCCAATTTACAAGTGCCTAGCAGACGACATGGGAATTTAGTTCTGCTCCAAAAAGGAGCAAAACTGTGTCGTCACAGAAGTGTTTAGCACCTTTGGAATGCGTAGCTTCGCCTTTATTTCAACTAAAACAAATATCAGTGATTATCAGACAATGTTATGAGGGTATCTACTGCCATAAAGTATCGATACCATAACATTAGCTTAGTATTCCATCAAGAAAATGCCCCAGTTTCGTCCAATTACCTAATAAGGAATGGTTACGGAACAAAAATATCACCACTCTCGAATGGCCGGCGTGTCCCCCAAACTTAAATCTTGTAGAAAACTTTTGGGACATCATCGTACGTGATTATTAAGCTGATTGCCATGATTATGCTACAATATCAAAGCTGAAAAGTGCCATTTTAGCTGCTTCGGGGAAGAATTTCTGTAAATGTGTTTATAAATCTAGTTTAATGTATGTATAAAACAATGTTTTAAGGTCTAAAACAACAGGACAGTCATATACCTTATACATTTTAATGTTACAGTTGTCTTCCGAATGTTATTGTTATATATTTATTTGTTATATATATATTTATATATATATATATATATATAACAAATAAATATATAACAATAACATTCGGAAGACAACTATTTAACAAACTTTAACTTTAACTTTAACTTTTAACTATCTAACATTTATATATATATATATATATATATATATATATATATATATATATATATATATATATATATATATATATATATATATATATATACATACATGTACATCTATATATATACATGTACATCTATATACATATACATCTATATGTATATACATGTACATATACATATATATACATCTATATATATATACATCTATATACATATACATATACATATACATATACATATACATATACATATACATATACATATATATCACTAATTTGTTGACCAGTAGTGTAATAATGACGATGAAATAATTTGAAACTTGGTCTTTGTTTCTGCAAACAAACGTGCACGTTTTTTGGAATTTACGTTTTGATGCTATATGGCATCATCATCATCAGAAAGATCTAGGTAAAAAACCAGTAACAATTAACAAATTATAAAAAGATATGTAAAAATAAAAAAATAAAAAAGTTTTCATTATACATAATAGGCACACACTTACAAAAAGGACGACATGAGATGATCATTTAAAAAAAAACCAAAAAATGGATGTTTTGATAGCCACCTCATTGTGGAGGAATAGTGACTGTTGTTTTTTTATTAAGTTGAGTAGTGCATATATGAGAACAGGATTCATGTTCATAGTTTTAGTGTAGTAGTTCTATGTGTAAGAACAGTTAAATAAAAGTTAAAAAAATATTTTACAAGTACAGATTTTTTTTATATAATACCATGCTTTGAGAGTGACAGGAGATCCAGTAATCAGCAAGGTGGAACAGTAAAAAGAAGAATAAGACAGAATGTAAAATCGTGTCAGTTTTTATACTATTTTTGAGAATTTAAGATGGTGTAATAAAAGTGTTTCTTACAGAAAATTTGCATAAATATCACTAAGGTTATCAGCATCAGATCTAAGGTTAACTGTATGAGGGGTGGTTTTGATGTAATACATTTCTTTTATATTTCTTTTGTAATAATTGCATTCCTTGTCAAGGATAATGGAATTATTCCAATCTATGGGGTGTTGATTGTTAATAGCATGTTCAGCCATTTTGCTATGAAGGGGGTTACTATTTTTTATAGCATATTTATGCTTAAGGCAAATATTTATGCCTAAATATTCTAATAGTCTTTGAATAGATTCAGATTTATGCTTTATGTAAGGAAATGAAACATATGTAGTATTTTTAAGTTTATTTATGGGTGTGTTAGAATTCATGCTGATAATAAAAAAACAACAGTCACTTTTCCTCCACAATGAGGTGGCTATCAAAACATCCATTTTTTTTTTTTTTTAAATGATCACCTCATGTCGTCCTTTTTGTAAGTGTGTGCCTATTATGTATAATGAAAACTTTTTTCTTATTTTATTTTTTACATAATATCTTTTTATAATTCGTTAATTGTTACTGGTTTTTTTTTACCTAGATCTTTCTGATGATGATGCCATATAGCATCGAAACGTCAATTCATGTACTGTAATTAAAGTGCACGTTTGTTTGCACAAACACAGACCAAGTTTCAAATTATTTCGTCGTCATTATATATATATATATATATATATTATATGTGTATATATATATTTATATGTGTGTATATATATATATATATATATATATATATATATATATATATATATATTATATGTATATATATATATATATATATATATATATATATATATATATATATATATATATTATATGTATATATATATATATATGTATATATTTTATGTATATATATATGTATATATATATATATATATATATATATATATATATATATATATATATACATATATATATATACATATATATATATATATATACATATATATATATACATATATATATACATATATATATATATATATATATATATATATATATATATATACATATATATATAAATATATATTATATACATGTATAAATTTCAGGGTGTGGATTTTCTGTTCGCCAAGCAAGAATTGTAGGTGGAAAAGAAGCTGTGCCATTTATGCACCCATGGACGGTAAGGCAATTTAACTAAATACATAATTACGTTTTGTATACTAGAGATAATTTGTATACAATTGTATATGTCAATGTTAAAAGACAGTGAAACATGCAATTACAAACCAATCGGATTCAAACATATTCGAACTTACCACATGAAATATTATGATTGTAGAATGTAGCACAATATTTTGGTATGCCATTCATTTGACAGCTTAAACTTAGTGCATAGTGTAAAAATCACAGGTAATTAATTCAGCAGATACTGGTAAATGGAAACCAAGCTTGACAAAGCTTGGTAAAAGTTGCTTAACTGTGCAAACTGCAAAAAGCAAAATGTGACCACATGGAGCCATGCAGTTATGGATCCTATGTGCCCTGTCTACTTGGCTGAGGTAGAACGTCTTAATTGTAGTACCAATTCAATTCAATTAAATTAAATACACCTGCAATGAGCCCGAAAACCATGTGGCAGGGAGGGATTGCTCCCAATCACGACTGATTGTCTTTATTTAAAAATACGACATCATCATGAAATTGAAATCGTCCTGACAAAGAACTATTCACAAGAAGAGAATTCCATAGTCTAATAACATTAGGAAGAAAAGACCAAAAATATGCATCAGTCCTAGCCATTAATTTTTTGAAAGTTTTTGAATGCCCAAATCTACCTTTACGAGGATTTCTAGTTAGTAAACCATTAAGCAGGGTAATGTTATCACAAGACAGCAAATGTCCCAGAAGAGCGAGGCTTTGCTCATTTCTTCGGCCTGCTAATGATTCCCATTCTAGCGCTTGGAGCATAGACGATACACTGTCAGTATACGCATACCGTCCCTTTACATATCTTGCAGCCCTATGCTGCACCAATTCTATTTCTTGTTTTAGATTATTTCTAAATGGGTTCCAAATTGGGGAACAATATTCTAAGATAGGTCTAACTAGGGTAAAGTAACAGACCTTCTTTACATTTTCTTTACAATGTTTAAGGGTGCGTTGGACAAACCGCAGCCTTTGATTAGCTTTGGCAACTGCTTTGGTTATATGATCTTTCCAAAGCATGTCCTTGGACAAGGTTAAGCCAAGATATTTGATGGTATCAACATGGGTTAGCTAAACATCTCCCATTGTGTAATCGGCCATGAACGATTCTCGCTTTTGGGAAACTCGCATAACATTGCATTTACTCCTATTCAGTTGTAAATGCCACTCAGAGCACCACTCTTCAACACTGTCTAGATCTCTTTGGATGACTTCACTATCTTCATTATCCCTAATCCTCCTGTAAACAACAGCATCATCTGCAAACAAACACATCGTACTGTTGCATCTGTCTGCCAGATCGTTTATGAACAGAAGGAAAAGCAGTGGTCCAAGAATGCTATTCTGAGGTACACCAGATGTTACTTTAGCCCAGTCTGACACAGCACCATCAATTTGGACTCGCTGTTGTCTATTTGATAAGAATGATGTGCAGTTATGTCAGAATATAAAAAAAAGATTGCAAGCAATGAGATTAAGTTATTTCAGTTCAACCTGAGACGATGAGAAAAAACTAATTTTTATACCTGCAGGAGCCAGGACAAAATCTAGATGGAGTTATACATGAGTAGGGAGTAGTAGCTAACGCATCACATTAGAAAGTGCTAACTGCAATTCAACCTGCTTATAAAGGATTGGCAAAAAGTTGCTGACCTGTGCACCAATAGCCTGGAGCACGTTTACAGTTTGGGAGTTTGGAAGTCAATGGGTCTTGGTCCCCTTATACTGTGCACTAACAGATGAACTACACTTAATGTTTGTAACGACCTGGGTGGTTGCCACAACACCCAGGTGAAACTGAACCGTCTCACCTGCCGCTGACTCCCTCGGGACCGGGTTCTAGTGCTGGCTAGCACTCCTCTTGTACCGTCTGTGTCCTGGGTAGCAATGGTCATAAGTCGAATCCTATGCCACAAGTCGCCGGATGAAAGGCCGACAATCAGGACGGAGAATCCATGGTGAATCCCCGGTGGATCTCATTGTGGAGCCGACATGAAGTACCGGCCAAAAATGATGGTTGCTGGATGGTGATGGGCCGGTGCAATTCCACCGGCCAAACCCCCACCCTCCCCGTGGTAACTCCCAGAAAGAATACACGGACACAGTGTGTAAAAGAATAAAGATATAATATATTCAGGGTTTAAACAAGCAAACACTTACTATTAATGTAATATCAGCTGGTTACTCCAACCAGCAGAACAAATAACAGCACTGAAAAGCACACCAAGAGATGATACTGAAGATTGATGATGGTGGCCATCTCGGCCACCCACAAGCACGAAAACACATCCTTCTGGCATCCAGGTTCCAACACGCTGCCCAGTATATAATGGCGCCACCCATTATATACCCCCAGGCTGCTCCACCTGGGGGTTGACAGTGACCCTTGCTGGCCTTTCTGTCGTCTGCCGGGCAGCCTACTACAGGCGCCTAGCAGACGACACCAAGAGTTTAGTCTGCTCATCATGAAAGGAGCAAAATGTCGTCATATGTTAGATTAGATTAGAATCATTGCCTAAAAGTCATAATTGGTGACTTTAATGCAAAGACCTTTTATGGGTATCTAGACATTGTTTATCGCAATTATTGCAGCCCCAGTTGTTATCATGGGGGGGTTATGTTAATTTTCCAAATATTAACTGGGAGTTATATTCGGTAGACAGCGGCAATGATGGTCAGTTAGCTAATTTCTTTTTGGATTGTTTAAATACTTATTTATTGGAGCAGGTAGTTAATAAGCCAACAAGAAATGGTAGAATTCTTGATGTCATCCTGACTAATGTCCCATACTTAGTATCACATGTTGCTGTTATTGATGGCATTAGTAATCATCAGATTGTTACATGTGATGTTCACACATGTGTGAAATCATTATCATGAACAAGAAGGATCATAAATCTTTATAGAAATTGTAATTGGGATGGTTTCAAATTACACTTGCACAATAATGTCGATGCATTTAAATTAAATTTTGATCCTGAAGATATAAATTCTAACTGGTTAGATTTTCAGGAGATATTTAATAAGGGGGTACTATTTTCTGTGCCAACAAAAGTAGTTAGAGATTGTGCTACACCTGTATTGTACACCCACAATGTTAGGCGGGCTCTCCGCAAGCAACACTTGTTGAGAATTAGGGCTAGAAGTGATCCAAATACATTAAAAACAGCACAACATCGTGCAGCTCGATCTATTGCAAAGCATGAGCTTTTCAATGCACATAAATCGTTTAAGGCCAATAAGCTCAGTGAATGGTTAGAAAAAGACCCTAAACTTTTCTGGAAATACATCAAACATGCCAGGCAGGGCAGGGAGTCTATACCATCTCTTCTTAATGAAAGAGGTGAGCTTATTTCAGATGCAGAAAGGAAAGCAAAGTTACTAAATTGTCAATATAGTGGTGTGTTTAAGTTAGATGATGGGTTGTCACCGAAGTACTCTAGAACTTCAATGTTTATGGGAAATATTGTTATAAATCCCCAGGGTATAGTTAAGCAGCTGCAAAATTTAGATGTTAATAAAAGTTGCGGTCCTGATGGGATTCCAGCAATCCTTCTAAATAGGCTAGCAAATGAGGTTGCCCAATACCTCCATCTAATATTTCAGCAGTCCTTAGATTTGGGTGTGGTCCCTAATGGATGGAAAATGGCAAATGTTAACCCAATTTTCAAGTCTGGTGAGAAGTCCAAAGCAGCTAATTATAGGCCAGTGTCTTTAACATCTATAGTTTGCAAGGTTCTTGAACATATAATCTATTCAAAATCAATGGAAATTTTAATGGAGAACAATCTACTTTACAAAAATCAACATGGATTTATTAGAGGGCGCTCATGTGAGACACAGCTAATTCTTTTAGTTGACGGTCTCCAAAAAATATTAGATAGAGGTAATCAGGTGGACTTAGTATTCCTTGATTTCTGTAAGGCATCCGATACGGTATTCGAGTAGGTTATTGTCAAAAGTTGTTGGATATGGATTGGGTGACCAGGTGTGTTACTGGATTCGGTCCTTCTTAAGCAACAGAAAACAAAGAGTTGTTGTGGATGGTGCTGCATCAGACTGAGTAGAGGTTACATCAGGGGTTCCACAGGGTAGTGTTCTTGGTCCATTACTATTTTTTATATTTATTAATGATCTTAGTGATGAGTTGGGGAGTGATTGTAGGCTTTTTGCAGATGATACTATAATCTACAGGGAGGTGTCTTCCAATCACGACTGTAGTATCATTGAGAAGGATTTGAGAACTGTAGATTCCTGGTGTGAAAAATGGCAACTACAGCTTAACAATGATAAGTGTTGCATTATCAGTTTTTCTAGAAGCAGGGATCCACTATTTTATCAATACAGTATCAGGCCTAATCCTCTTCCTTCTGTGGATTCATATAATTATGTGGGTATAAAGGGTTAATAGTAAGTTATCTTGGAGACCCCACGTTGAGCAGGTAGTTTCAAAAGCTATGCGGATGCTACGTTTCAGTCAGAGGGTTTTAAAAGGGTGTCCCAGTATTGTAAAATGTATAGCCTATAAATCATTGGTGCGCCCCACATCTTGAGTACTGCAGTACCGTGTGGAGTCCCCATACTGCTGATCTAATTCATGCGATTGAGATGGTACAATGCAGAGCAGCAAGGATGTGACTGGTATACTTGTGAAACTGGGATGGGATCAGTTAGCTGTTAGAAGGTCTGACCTCAGCATCAATATGTTGAAAAAAATGTTACCGGGGTGTTGTCCTAAGCCTGTGTTGAGTTTTATGAGCAAGGCTAATTATTTGGGAAGGGGTGACCACTCTAAGACGATTAGGGAGATATTCGCTCGTACAGACTCATATTATTGGTCTTTTGTTCCACGGGTCGTTCGACAATGAAATTTGTTTCCAGAGGATGTTGTGCATGGGGAATTATAAATGTTTTAGAAAGTTAGGTGGGTGTTACATAAAATCAGGTTAGGATTATTGACAATGCATTATTATGCTGCATTTGGACTATAAGGTCCGTCTGCCACAGGCCAATTGAGCTGCTTGCAGAGTATTTATTTAGATTCAGATTATCTGCGACTTCTGATAAACAAGGGCATGTGTGAATTTTGTGATGTGAGAATTTGAGGTGCCAAATAGGCCACCATGGAGGCCCAACATTTGTTTGTTCTTAAGGTTTCATCTTTTTTGATCTAACACTTCTAAAATAGATATCAGACTCTAAATAAAAGACTGGTGAGGATGATTTCCTGAGTGATCACTGATAAATTCACTGTGCACTTTACAGAAAAAAAGAACTTGGCATGTTTGTAACAACCCGACTTGGGTCTACTACAATACCCAGAAAAACTTCACCATCTTACCACTTCCTGACTCATTTGAGGCCGAAGTCAAAGCTCGTACTGCCCTTTTGCACTGTCTGGTCCCTGGGTGAGGCTGGTCGAGAGTCGAGATAACCGCGAATCGACGGTCACTTTCCGCCGAACAAGTCGAGGAGCCCAAGACGAATCCCCGCTGGATCTCACCGTGGATGCTGACGTGAAGTACCGGCCAAACAAGATAGAAACAGGACGGCCATGGTCCAGTGCACTTCCCACCAGAAACCCCCACCCTCCCCATGGTAACTTCCCCAGAAAATAACGACACAGACACCAGTGTGTAAAAGTAAATAAACAGAAAATGGATTTATTAACACTTACTCCAGTGATTATGCAAATATACCCAAATATGCTGAACTAGCTGTTCAGCAGAAAAAGCCAAAACTTCTCAACAAAGAGACAAAGAGATGATGCTGATGATGGCGGCCATCTGGGATGCCAATCCTCACAATGACACATCCTCTCACATTCATGGTCAAAACACACTGCCCCTGCCTAATAGTTGACTTGCCATTAAGTAACCCTCAGGCTGCTCCACCTGGGGGTTGACAGTCTCCCTACCTGGAGTTTCTGTCGTCCACCGGGCTGCCTACCATAGCAGCCTAGCAGACGACATTAGGATTTTAGGATTGCTCCTCCTAATTACAGAAGGAGCAAAACTGGGTTGTCACAATCCTCTCAACTTCCCTGATCCACCCTGGTATCAGGTCGGTCGAGCCAGCTAGGATTGCTCTTGTGACCCCCACTCAGTTCCTCAGCAGTGGATCCATCAGAATGCCAATCCACTCTGACATCCACAGATGTACCCACCACAGGCACATCTGGGTGTTCTGCCACCCAACTCCGATATCAAAGTCAGTCCCCATGAGCCTCACCTCCTCCTGCCGTCAAAATACATCGATGGCCAGAGTGGCAAGCAGTGGACCTTTGCGTAGGGTCCGACTTGTCAGAAGATCTACGAGGGCGGCTGCGGGATCAGACACGCTCCTTCGTAGCGGTTGGGTTACGAATTCCCCAACCATATCTTCTAAGTTGCATCCAAGGAGACGCTGGACGTATGTTGCTGTGAGCTGGACTAGATGAACTAATCCAGCTCCTGTCCCCGCCACGTCCAAATCTCTGGGTATCCATTGTAAATTTTTCCGGATCAGGCCATCATCCCATTCCAGGGACCGGCCTGATCTTTCCCACCAGGACAGAGACTCATAGAGTCCCTGGGGCTTCCTGGTGCCTACTGGTGCCTCAGAGGAAGCCTATAAAACCTCGAAAGCCTTCGGTTTCCTTGGTCAGAGGTTGTAACTGGGCTGAGGTGTTTCCTCTGCCTCAGAGTCAGTAGACTCGCTGGCCAAGACAGTCCTCCACCGTCCCATATGCCTTATACTCAGCATCACTGGTCCCTTCGGAGTTTGAAGAGGTGTCAGAGCCTCCTAGGCCATCTTCCTCACAAACTACACATGTGAGAAAGTATGGCTTCAGGTTATCAATGTGAAACCGGTCCAGCACTTTCCGACCATACCCATCTATGAATTCTACCTCGTAGCCTAGGTCAGAAACCTGCCGGACCACCGTACAAAGTTCAGCCTTGTATACCCAATTCCATTTCTTGGCCTGGCCGAGCTTACCAGCCATATCCCTCATCCAAACCTTCATACCAGGCTGGTACAGGGGTGGCTTCACCCTGCATTGTACTGGCTCTTCTGTCTTGCTTGAGTGGCCGCCAAATTTTGAATAGCACACTCCTCCACGGCTTGCTGGTCAGGCAAGTCGCGGACCGAACCGTTAGGAAGGAGGTTATCAATCTCCAACCTAGGCTGACGACCAAACAACAATTGGTACGAAGACACTCCCATGCTCTCTTGCACTGCAGTGTTGTAGGCCCACACACCAGGCCATAGTTTATCCCAACAATCGCTTTGGTCCTTGAGGGGGGTTCAAGGTAACACTTGATCGTTTTTTCGGTTTTGTTCGTACGATCCGTAAGCCCATTAGCTTGCGGATGGTAAGCCGTCATGAAGTGCTATATTATAGTGTTCAAAGGACTTTTCCAAAACCTTGCTACAAAACTGGGACCCACGATCCGAGATGAGAGTTGTCGGTGTGCCATACACCAACAAGATCTCATCTATCAGAAACTTGACAACACAAGTGGCCGTAGCCCTTCGTATTGCCTTCGCCATGCCGTACCGGGTGAAGTAGTCCACCATGATCAAAACATAGGTGACTCCGCCCCAGATAAGAAATGGGTACTCTGGAACTATCGGTTGCAAGAATCCTTGAGCTGTTGCGAACTGTCATACTCTTTGACACACTAAGCATGATTTAACATACTCCACCATATGTATGTAATCGTTGGTATGTCTTGTACACACCAAACTGACCAGCTTCGGAGGTAGCGTGCAAGCAGAAGGCTTGACATGACCTCGGCATAACCAACACAGTTCTTCTGCGATCCTGAATGGATTTGATGGCATACAGTGACCTGTTAGCCACAACAAACTTGAACCTTAAGTTCGAGTTGGGGTCAGTGTGGAGCTCATTCCTAACCTTGGAGCACCAAGTGTCATTGACCTGCTCCATAACCCTAGGAATCCTACATGACACATAGGAACGAATCCGGTAAATTACCTCACCCACATCTGCCTCGACATGTTCAGGCAAAGAAGGATCTTCAACTTAACTTACTAGATACTGACTAAAACAGTCAGCATCCTCATGAAGTTTTCCTTTCTTATACTGAATTTTATACCGGTACTCTTGCAACTGCTTTTGCCAAAGCCCCAACCTGCCTTGCAGGTTTTTGGCAGTCTCCAAATGATAGAGCACATTCCACAGTCCACATTCCTGCTCGGTGACAGAATACCATTTCTCCGGTCTCTTAATGACACGGCTAGCATAGGCCAGAACCCGAGGAGCCTTCTCCTCTTCTCACCTAGACCATACCCACTCGCATCGGTGTGAATTAACACCTCACCACGTGGATCATACATGGTGAGCACTGGTGCTTTGGTTAAAAATGCCTTTAATCACTCGAATGCTAGACCACACTGCTCTGACCAGTCAATGGATGCACCCTTCCTAGTCAGATCATGCAGTGGCCTTGCAACCTTAGCGAAGTCCTTGCTGAACCTACGGTAGTAGCCGGCCAGTCCGAGAAAACTTCGGATGGCAGTCACCGTTGTAGGGACAATGAACTCTTCGACTGCTCTCACGAGACCCAGGTATGGAGCAACTCTCTCGGCACTATCAATGTGATTGAGATATTTGACCTTGTCAAACCCGAAGAAACATTTCTTCGGCTGGAGTTTCAGCTCTGCCCCTCGTAGCAGTCCAAGGACAGTGGATATTCTTTCGAAAAACTGCTCAAAAGTGTTCCCAAAAACGATAATATTGTTTAAATACACCAAGCAGCTCTTCCACGTGTGTCCCGCTAACAAGAGGTCCAACGCTCTTTGCATAGTGGCCGGAGCATTGCAGAGTCCGAAAGGCATTTTCCAAAACTAGAAATGACCTCGAGAGCATATGAATGCTGTCTTCTCAATGTCCTGCTCCGCCATCCTGAACTGCCAGTAACCACTAGCAAGATTCAGGGTTGCAACATACTTCACTCCGGCAAGCGGATTGAGGGCATCATCGATGCAAGGGAACGGATACTGGTCCACCTTGGTTTGGGCATTCAATCTCCGGTAGTTTACACAAAAACGAAAGCCACCATCCTTCTTGCGAACAAGTAAGATAGGGCTTGCATATGTACTATGCAAAGGTCAGATTATCCCTTCATCCAACATCTTTGCTACCTCTTTTCTCTCGATTGCTCGTGCCGCTGGAGCGTTTCTTCGCAATTCTTACTGCCTCGGATGTAACCCACCGGTATCAATTGTATATTTGACGAGCCGGGTTTCCCCAGCTCTGTGTAATCAAACACAAAATTGTCACAGCATTCTAGCAGGAACTCCCAAAGCTGTGCCGCCTCTTCAGGCTTCAGACTGGGTCCAATTTTAAGGCACTCTTCGAGAGTGGGTTTCACTTAAACAGTGATGACCCGGCACCCTGTCTGGCCATCTTTTTGAGTGGGGTCTCCCCCTCTCAACTTAGATGGATCGTCCAGTCCCACGACAATGGCTGCCTCCACAGCTTGAGCTGTTGCAACACCCTCCCCTGTTTCCAGGGCGATGGGAACATCCGCAACATTCTCAAGACATATCTCGTAAGTACCTTGGTCTGTGGCCTCAGCAATACCTGCCACCGCCAACAGACCACAACCTCAAAAGGCTTTCCGATGGGGCTCTATGAGAAGCAGCTGACGAGGGCCAGCATGCTCTATCAGACTCATAGGAACCACTTTCCTCTCATGAGCTTATAGCCATAGGTTCTCCAACAGTTGCAGGGAACAAACATTTCCGCTCCTAATTGGAGAACAGGTCTCTGCAAGTTCAGGCGACACAATGTTGACCCACCCATCCACCTTTCCAGGATCTGCAGGCATCCCTTCTGGTATCCCAAATGGAGGGAGTAGCAGAGGCTCCACAAAATCATGAAGCTTTCCCAACGCCTCCAGTAACGAGTTAGGAAGTTGTACTTTTTACGAAGTACCCTGCAAAGCCTGATCGGTCATTGCAGCATGAAGAGCATCTGGATGTGTGGTCCAGATGTCTTCCCGGAAGTAAATTTTCCGGCTCACAATATCCACCAGAAGCCCAAACCGAGAAGCCAGATCAACACCTATAATGGCTTCTCCTTTTCCCTCAAAAAGGAGATGGGTTCTGATGGATCTCCCGTGGATTGACATGTCCACGTACATGACTCCTTTTTTCTTGATGGAGTACCCACTCATGCCGATAAGACATGAGGAGAGGTTAACCTCCTGCACCGGTAACTATCTCCCGTGCCACCGACATGCTCATAACCAAGACCTCGGCATCAGTGTCGACGATCATCTCAACCAGACAATCATCCATCGACACCAGAACAAGTGATGCCCCTCGCAAGGGCATGTAAGGGCAACCGTCATTGCCCTACACTGCTTTTCCGAACCTCATCCGTCTTCCCATTCGTAAAGGCCGGTCATACCGGATGATCGGGGGTCTAGGTTATAGCCTCCACTCCAGGAGACCTACCAGGCCTGGGCAACAGGATGGGTGCACCAACACCTGAAGCCCTCGCAATGCCTGTACCGTCCGGACCTTCTTCTCTATGAATAGGGAAATAAGCTGCCACCCAGCTCTCCAGCTGGGCCAGTGCTGCTGTAACAACCCAACTGGGCCGTGACAATGCCCACGGTTAATTTCGCTTAACTTACCGCCATTGAACCTCTTTGGGAAGGGACCCAAGCGCAGGCCAGCCCTCCTTTTGTAACCGCCCGTGTCCACGGGTAGCGCCGGATGGAGGTTCCCACGCCGCACGTCGACGGACGAGTGGCCGCCGAACAGGACGTAGAATCCACGGTAAATCCTCGATGGATCCTACCTTGGATAAACCGCACGCGAAGCACCGGCCGACACGATGACAAACATGCCGGAAACAGGACGGTGGTGGGCGGCAACCCCTGCCGACAACCCCCACCCTCTCCGCGGTAACTTCCCCAGTATTTTTACAGTAATAATAAAGACACGGACACAGTGAAATGGAGGGAAAATAACGTAGATAATTTATTCAGGATAAATTAGATAAACACTCACTATTAATTGATGCAAGAGATGAAAAGGCAAGATCCAACCTCCTGGCTAATTCAGCCAGGAGGGGAGGTCAGTGACCTCCTCACGCAAAGCCAACAAAAGATGAATGGTGGCCATCTTGGCCACCTGTTGAAAAATGATGGAGCACTTAATCCTTGCACACAGCATAAGGGTGAACTTTCCACTGCCCAGATATAATGGCCGCCACCATATATATCACCCCCAGGCTGCTCCACCTGGGGGAGGACAGGGACCCTTGCTGGCCATTTTGTCGTCTGCCTGGCAACCAATTTACAAGTGCCTAGCAGACGACATGGGAATTTAGTTCTGCTCCTTTTGGAGCAGAACTGGGTCGTCACAATCCTCTCAACTTCCCTGATCCGCCCCGGGATCAGGTCGGCTGAGCCAGCAAGGATTGCGCCCATGACCCCCACTCAGTTTCAGACTGATTTCCTCGGTGGTGGATCCATCGTAGCTACCATCCACTCCGACATCCACCGACGTATCCACCACGAACACATCCGGGTGTTTCTCCACCCAAGACCGAGATCGAAGTCAGTCCCCCTGAGTCTTGACACCTCCTGCTGTCGAAACTCTTCGACGGCAAGTGTGTCAAGCTGCGGACTCTGACGAAGAGTCCGACTTGTCAGAAGGTCTACGAGGGCGGCCGTGGGATCGGACACGCTACCCCGTAGAGGGTGGGTTACAAATTCCCCCACCTTTCCTTCCAAGTCGCAGCCAAGGAGACGCTGGACTTATGGGGCTGCGAGCAGGGCTATACGTACAAGCCCAGCTCCTGTCCCCATCACGTCTAGAACAGCAAAGCATCTCCTTACCGGGTTGACAACCAGCAACACCGGATAGTCCGTACTGCCAAATGCCAGCACATATTGCATGGCAAATGACGGCAACGACGGCGTCCACGGAACTGGGAGTGGCTCCCCCAGACGATAATATCCGTGGTATTGGTACCCCTCCATTCCCGGCTGGTCCTGCCACAGACCAAGCCGGTTATTCAGAAAGACCTCTCCTTCTGAATACGGAGGCTCCGCACCAAAGCGTCGACCCTCGCCCTCGGGCTCGGGAGACTTGGCTCTTTCTTCCGGTCCTAGGGCCGCAAAGACCCCATCATCGGGACCCGGAGAGAAGGGTGTCCTTCCTACTCAAGGCACGAGACCATGTTTGGCGGGAACGTCATTTTTTTCCGCCGGGCTGCCCCCACCGTTAGGTAACGGTGAGCTGACCCGGTGGAGAGTTCCCACCGACCGAACTAATAAGTTCGGTACGGCCACCACCTTCGGGGAGGATGAAGGTATACCGAGAATAACGTCTCGCATTGACCTATCATCCATCCGTGCCGTCTTACTCTGACGGGTATGGTGCGGTTGGCTCCCGGCCGACACGGTGCGACCGTGTCGGGACTCCTTCTCCTCCGTCTCGATACTTCCACCACCGGTGTACCTAGTAGCTCCAAAAACCAAGAAAAAATATGTGTACCTAGCAGCTCCGGACTTTTTCTTGGTTTTTGAACCGTCCTTTCTGGACTGCTGGGTAGGGTACTCTCCAACAAAGTAGCGTTTCCCGTCGGACGCCAGGAAACTACCTGATGCCGTCTGGTACTCTGCGGCTTCGTCCTGCCTTTCCAGGCAGGCCGCTTCCATCTCCCCAACAGGGTCGACCGGAATTGGACTGCCCTTCCGGGCTGGAGTACCCTCCTGGGATCCGGTCACAGACCGTTTACCCAGGGAGCCTGATCCTCTCCCTTCAGACTCCGAAGAGTCCTCTGAAGAGAGGATCTGTTGGCCTCGCCACCGCCGGAAGAAGGGCACCACATCATCTTCCATGGTGTCCATCTCCGCCTCCGTGTCAATGACCAGGGTTCCTTCCAAGGAGGCATCCCTGCTTCTCTCAGCCAGGCTAGCCAATTCTAGCCAGCTTTGGTCCACCGGAGGAGCACACTTTGCCAAGGAGGTAGCCGCCAAACCGGTGGCCACCTCTTCGACGGGCGTGCTGGCCCGCACAGGCTCGCCAACCGCCGGGATCTCCATGGCTCCCAACTTAATGGTCACCCTCGGAGAACCCACGGTGGGAGGCGGTGTCAACCGTCCCCAAACAGACCCATAATATAGAGGAGTCCGAGGGGACAGCTGGGTCACCACAGCGTCCTCAACCAATAGTAGACCCAAAGGTCCGCCGTCGGCCAAGTCGGCTATGGCACAACCCAAAGAATCCGGGGAGCAAGCGGCATCCGACTCCAACAGCTCCGCATCACCTGGATGCAAAGATCTGAGGGAGGAGGAACCGCTGCCACCCCCGGCAGTTTCTTCCTTCTCCGCCGTGGCTACCTGAAAAAGACCAAAAAACACGATAAGAATTTGATCTATTATGGTAGGAAACATTTTCCATGGTCCAAAACCACGAAAAAATGTTTTCCGGCCGGGCAGGCACCGTGGTACACGGCCACAGCCGTCCCCAGCGGTAATCGCTCGGTCGAAACCGGCCAAAAACCTTTTTTGGTCGGTCCAAAGCCCGTAATTTCACGTTCGGTACCTTGGGCGGTGATTTCCACGGTACACTACCGTAGGAAATCCCGTTTCCACTGTGCATATCCCGTGACCCACGGTAAAAACCGTCCTTCACGGGATCCGCACGGTCGGAATCGGCCACACAAGTGTTTGGACCGTCCAAAACCGGCACCAACAATTCAGGTTCCTTGGGGAGTGATTTGCACGGACCACTACCGTGAAAAACCACTTTCCGTCCGTTAGAACACCATGGTTTACGGTCGAAACCGTCTTCCACGGTGGTTTCATGGACAGAACCGTGTAAAAACACCATTTCACCGTCCAAACTCCGTAGAACTTGGTCTCCACCGAGTCCCATGGCGTTCGGGCGGTAAAACACCGTGTTCTCTACGGCCCCATCAGCAGTAGCATCACCGTCAATATTATTACGTTGATGCCTCCACCAAAACCACGTGTTCAAGCAGTCAACGACCGCTTCACACATCCAAAAGCAATAAAACAATACTGCCACTGGGCAGGAAAAGGAAATTCCCCTTTGGGGACTTACGGGGAAGTTTGTTCCCTGCGACTGTTGGAGAACGTAAGGCTATCAGCTCATGAGCGGAAGGTGGTTTCCGTGAGCTTGATAGAGCATGCTGGCCCTGGACAGCTGCTTCTCGTTGAACCCCATCGTAAAGCCTTAGGTGGCCGTGGTCTGTTGGCGGTGGCAGGAATTGCCGAAGCCACAGAGGAAGGCTCTTACGACATATGGCTTGAGAACGTCGCCGACGTACCCATTGCCCTGGAGACAGGGGAGGGTGTGGCGACAGCTCAAGCTGTGGAAGCAGCCCTAGTGGTGGGACTGGACAATCCATCTAAATTGAGAGGGGGAGACCCCACTCATGGGGATGGTCGACCAGGGGGGCTTCCGCCTAAGTTGAGAAGAGCGACCAAGAAAGGTCGCCGGGTCCTCAATGCGGAAGTTAGACCCACTCTCGAAGAGTGCCTTAAAATCGGACCTAGTCTGAAGCCAGAGGAGGCGGCACAGTTTCGGGAGTTCCTGCTGGAACGCCGTGATCATTTTGCGTTCGATTATACAGAGCTGGGGGAAACCCCGCTCGTCGAACACACTATTGATACCGGTGGGTTACCTCCGGTGCGGGAAGGATTGCGAAGAACTGCTCCGGCAGTTCGTGCAATCGAGAGAGAAGAGGTAGCGAAGATGTTGGATGCAGGGGTAATCCAACCTTCGCATAGTCCATACACGAGATCTATCTTGCTTGTTCGCAAGAAGGATGGTGGCTTTCGTTTTTGTGTGGACTATCGGCGACTGAATGCCCAGACTAAGGCGGACAGTACCCGTTACCTCGCATCAATGATGAACTCGATTCACTTGCTGGAGCGAAGTATTTCGCAACCTTAGACCTTGCTAGTGGTTACTGGCAGGTCATGATGGCGGAGCAAGACATTGAGAAGACATCATTCATTTGCTCTCAAGGTCTATTTGAGTTTCGAAAAATGCCTTTCGGACTCTGCTCCTGCCACAATGCAAAGAGCGTTAGACCTCTTGTTGGCGGGACACAAGTGGGAGAGCTACTTGGTGTACCTAGACGATATTATCGTCTTTGGGAGCACCTTTGAGCAGTTTCTCGAACGCTTGAGTACTGTCCTGAGGTTGCTTCGAGGAGCGGAGCTGAAACTCCAGCCGAAGAAATGTTTCTTCGGTTTTGACAAAGTCAAATATCTCGGTCACATTGTTAGTGCCGACGGAGTTGCTCCGGACCCGGGACTCGTAAGAGCAGTCGAAGAGTTCGATGTCCCTACAACGGTGACCGCCGTCCGAAGTTTTCTTGGACTGGCCGGCTACTACCGTAGGTTCATTAAGGACTTCGCCAAGATTGCAAGGCCACTGCATGATCTGACCAGGAAGGATGCATCCTTTGACTGGTCGGAGCAGTGTGGTCTAGCGTTTGAGCGGTTAAAGGCATTTTTAACCGAAGCACCGGTGCTCACCATGTATGATCCACGTGGTGAGGTGTTAATTCACACCGATGCTAGTGGGTACGGTCTAGGTGTCGTGGTATACCAGAAGTTACCTGAGGACAAGGCTCCTCGGGTTCTGGCCTACGCTAGCCGTCTCATGAAGGGACCGGAAACACGGTATAGTGTCACCGAGCAGGAATGCTTGGCGATCATGTTTGCCGTGGGTAAATTCCGACCTTAAATCTTCAACCGGGACTTTGTGATCGTAACAGATCACCATGCGCTCTGTCATTTGCAGACTGCCAAAAACCTGAAAGGCAGGTTGGGGCGTTGGCAAATGCAGTTGCAGGAGTACCGGTATAAGATTCAGTTTAAGAAGGGGAAACTTCACGAGGATGCTGACAGTTTGAGTCGGTATCCGGTGAATGAAGTTGTCGATCCTTCTTTGCCTGAACTTGTCGAAGCCGACATGGGTGAGGTGATTTACCGGATCCGGTCTGAGGTGGATTGGGTAATGGAGCAGGCCAACGACAGTTGGTGCTCTAAGGTGAAGTGTGAGCTCTCCACCGACCCCGACTCGAACTTAAGGTTCAAGTTCGTGATGGCAGACAAGCTGTTGTATGCCATCAAATCCGTTCAAGATCGTACTAGAACTGTGTTGGTTGTGCCAAGGTCGTGTCAAGCCTTCTGCTTGCGGAAGTTGCACGATAGCTCCGAAGCTGGTCACTTCGGAGTGTACAAGACCTACCAACAGTTGCGTACTCGTTTCTACTGGTTAGGTATGAAACGTGACACGGTGGAGTATGTTAAGTCATGCTTAGTGTGTCAGAGAGTACGACAGTTTGCAAGAGCTCAAGGATTCTTGCAAACCATAGTTCCTGAGTACCCGGTTCATGCCTGGGGAATGGATTTCGTTGGGCCTTTTCCCGCATCCGTGGGTTAAGTCACCTATGTATTGATCATGGTGGATTACTTCACCCGGTACGGTGTGGCAAAGGCAGTACAAAGGGCTACGGCCGCTTGTGTTGTCAAGTTCCTGAAGGATGAGTTCCTGTCGGTGTATGGCACTCCGACTACTCTCATCTCGGATCGTGGATCCCAGTTCTGTAGCAAGATTTTGCGAAAGTTCCGGGAGCGCTATAATATAGCGCAGCACTTCACAACGGCGTACCATCCGCAAGCTAGTGGGCTTACAGAGCGTACGAACAAAGCAGTTAAGCACGGCTCTGTAATTCAGGAATGGGCAACTGTCGTTGCCCGACATTACTTCTCTGAGCCTCATCCGTCCTCCCGTCCCCAGGGGACGGTCGTACCGGATGCCCAGGGGCCTGGCTTCCAGTCTCCACTCCCGGAGACTCACCAGGCCTGGGCGACAGCATGGGCGCACCAATGCTCAAAGCCCTCGTAATGTCCGTACCGTTCGGACCTTCCTCCCCCTCATCAGGGAAGAAAGGTGCCACCCAGCTCTCCAGCCGGGCAAGCGCAGCTTCCAGTGTGGGGCTTGGCTCCTGAAATACCCACTGGGTAATTTCTGGGTCCGCAGACCTAGACAGAGGCACCCCTGCTTCTTGCAGGATACCCACATATCTGGAGACTGCCCGAAGGTACGCTCCTTCTTCACTTCGCCGGCTTTGCCGGACACCTGTGTTTTCAAGCATTACCGGTCGACTGCAGCTCAGTTCTGCAGGGACCGGCACCGGTTTAATGAGGGCGGGCCCTCGTTTCTGGCGACAGGCAGATAGAACATCTGTCCATCCATTACGGTGGACAGATACTCTCGGCCCTGCAGTACCACGGGTGCTAGACCCGGCATGTACCGCCCATGTATTCGCCCGGTGATACTCGAGCAACCTGTCCTTGGGCAACAGCCTTCAGACAGTCCTTTTTAAGGTGACCCATTTTTTTACATCGAAAGCATGGACCAGGTTGCCTACGAGTAGGACCTCCACCTCCAGCCGTGTGGCTGGAACCTGACGGGGCTGCTTTGGACTTATTTCCACCCTGGCTCTGCCGCTTCGTCTTTCTTCCTTTCTGCCCTCCGGTCTTGGCAGTAGCTCCGTCCGATTTGGACGGTGCCGCTGCCTTCGCACCCGAAGAGGTAGAAGTAGACGTAGCAGAGCTCTTGGGCTTTGCTACAGCACCACTACTTCTTATATCGGAGGAGTCGACAAGACTCATCCTCACCAGGAGAAACTTGTTCCGCCAGCTCAACAAAGCGCCAGTAGAACGCCTGGAGTGATTCTGCAAGCCCTTGCTTCATAGCCTCGAAACGGTCGAAATAGGCCTGAGCCTGATTCTTGGTTCCAAAGCGGTGAAGCATAGCCTGCCTCAACTCCGGCCAGGTTAGGTTCAGATGGAACTCCACCAAACAGGCGTAATGTTCCTCAGCCGGACCATCCAGCAGGTACGTAAAGAAACTGCACCTGGCATCATCCGTCCAGCGCTGAGCCCTAGCTTTGGCTTCGAACTGCCGGAGAAAAGGCGTAATGTCCTCTCGTCCATCATACCGGATGAACGAGTGAATGGGGTTAAAAAACCCAAACGCCTGGATCTCCGACGGGACAGCCGGTGCAGGCGTCCACGGCGCGGTGCTTACCCGACGTGGTGCCCTGCTCTGGTTCCCCGAAGTCCCAGCATCAGGTTCAGCATCCACGGGATCCACCAAGTGGACCCGCACTCGCTGAACGGGCGGAGGATCTCCCTGACCACCTCCCGAAGGAGCGGTCCGAGTTCCTCTGCCTGGAGGCATCTGCCCGGCCAGAGCCGGCGGCACCTCCCTCCGTACACCTTCCGGGTGCACGGGCGATGGTGTGAATCGAGGATGCTCCCCATGGAGCCTCCGGCCCTCTGGGGAAAGATGACCCTGCCACCACAGTTCATCAATCCCTCTGGCAACCGACCGGAGCTGCTCCTCGGTCATCGACGCCAACCATGACGCCATGTCCACCGAGGATGGCTCCGGGGTCCCTACCACCTCTCCCAATAAGGGATTACCTCCACGTCCAACCGGACGGGAGGCGGTGGAGGTTAACAGGCCAGCCATTGGCCGTCCGCCTGAACCAGTCGGGCTCGGTAACCCTCCATCACCTTTCTCTGCCGGTGCTCCACCGGAGACAGTGCCACGACGGTGCGACCGCACTGTCACAAAGTCTCCAGCCGGAGGTTGGTCCGTAGGGTCAACCTCTACGACACCTTCCTCCGTGGAATCACCGGCTACGTTCCCGCCAACAGCACCCTCAACAGGGTGGCGCCCCTCCAGCCGCCTACCACGGCCGATGGTGCGGGAACGCAACTCCAATCCTTCCAACAAACTGCTTTCCCGACCAGACATCGGGAAAACAGGGTCTTGGCCGATTTCGTCCTTGCGAACACGGGCAAAACTGGCCACCACTTATCGGAAGGAACTCTACCGTAAAATACGGTGAATTTACGGACAAAAGTCCGCAAAACATCGACAATTAACGGTAGAACCGTAAACTACCGCAGTTTCACAGACAAAAGTCCGTGTCCCGCGGTTAGATTTACGGTGGAGTTCCTTTTCACCGTTTTCGACCGGTGATATATACGGACAACCGTCCGTTATTCACCGTCTATTCGTGGTAAAAAGCTCTTTCACCGTCCTAGAACGGAGATACACGGACAACTGTCCGTAATCTACCGTCCACCAACGGTGGTATCACGGACAACGGTCCGTGTCCCACGGTATAACACCGGTAAACCTGGCCGTAGACGGGTTTCCGCCGTAGTTCTACGGACAACAGTTCGTGCCCTACGGTGTACTACCTGTCTACCAGACAAGCTACTGTCAAGTACCCTTTTTACCGAGTTCTACCGGTCCTGCACGGTAAATTACCGTGCTACCGGTATACTGACGGTAAAAATGACCATTATCCCGCGTTCGGACAGTAATGCACGGTCAACCACCGCGCCCACCGTCCTACTTATGGATAACCTAGGGCTTTCCCCGGTGACCACCGTGGTATCACAGACAACCGTCCGCGTCCCACGGTCCTTCACCGGACTACTACGCCCTAAGCCGCGATCGGCCGTAGTTCCATGGACAAATGTCCACGCCCTACCGGCACACACATGACTCCGGTCTTACCAACCGCACAAGAGAGGCTGTTGGTAGCGCTACCCAGCACCTCCACCAATTTTAACAACCCAACTGGGCCGTGACAATGCCCACGGTTAATTTCGCTTAACTTACCGCCGTTGAACCTCCTTGGGACGGGACCCAAGCGCAGGCCAGCCCTCCTCTTGTACCCGCCCATGTCCACGGGTAGTGCCGGACGGAGGTTCTCACGCCGCACGTCGACGGACGAGTGGCCGCCGAACAGGACATAGAATCCACGGTAAATCCCCGATGGATCCTACCGTGGATAAACCGCACGCGAAGCACCGGACGACACGATGACAAACATGCCGGAAACAGGACGGTGGTGGGCGGCAACCCCTGCTGCAACCCCCACCCTCCCCGCGGTAACTTCCCCAGTATTTTTACAGTAATAATAAAGACACGGACACAGTGAAATGGAGTGAAAATAACGTAGATAATTTATTCAGGATAAATTAGATAAACACTCACTATTAATTGATGCAAGAGATGAAAAGGCAAGATCCAACCTCCTGGCTAATTCAGCCAGGAGGGGAGGTCAGTGACCTCCTCACGCAAAGCCAACAAAAGATGAATGGTGGCCATCTTGGCCACCTGTTGAAAAATGATGGAGCACTTAATCCTTGCACACAGCATAAGGGTGAACTTTCCACTGCCCAGATATAATGGCCACCGCCATATATATCACCCCCAGGCTGCTCCACCTGGGGAGGACAGGGACCCTTGCTGGCCATTTTGTCGTCTGCCTGGCAACCAATTTACAAGTGCCTAGCAGACGACATGGGAATTTAGTTCTGCTCCAAAAGGAGCAGAACTGGGTCGTCACACTGCTTTCAATGTGGGGCATGGCAATCACCCAACTGGTGATTTCTGCTTCAAGCAGGATACCCACGTATTTGAAAACTGCCCGCCGAACTCAGTTCTGCAGCGACCGGCAGTGGTTTTTTGTACCACGATGATAACAGTGGATAGATACTCACGGCCCTGCAGTACCACTAGTGCAAGACCCGCTCCGTATCACACCGCCTGGCTTTCACCAGGTGTCACCCTGGCAACCTGTTCTTGGGCCGTAGCCTTCAAAACATCCTTCTTCAAGTGACCCATTTGGTTGCACTTAAAGCAAGGAGCTGGTTGCCTTTGGGTGGGACCTCCACCACCAGCCATTTGACCGGACCCAGATGGTGCTGCTGTGGGCTGATTTCCACCCTGGCTCTGCCGTGTAGTCTTTTTGTTCTTTTTCTCATCGCCGGCTGCAGTTTCTTCTTGAAACGGAGGAGTCGACAAGACTCATCCTCTCAAGGAGAATCCCGTTCTACCAGCTCAGTAAAGCACCAGTAGAACGCCCGGAGCAACTCGGTTGCAAATATACCCAAATCTGCTGAACTAGCTGTTCAGCAGAGATAAAAAGATGATGCTGATGATGGTGGCCATCTTGGACACCAATCCTCACAATGATACATCCTCTCACGTTCATGGTCAAAACACACTGCCCCTGCCTAATGGCTGACTTGCCATTAAGTACCCCCCAGGCTGCTCCACTTGGGGGTTGACAGTCTCCCTACCTGGAGTTTATGTCGTCCACCGGGCTGCCTACTATAGCAGCCTAGCAGACATCTGGATTTTAGGATTGTTCTTCCTAATTACAGAAGGAGCAAAACTGGTTCGTCACATGTTTTACAGTAGAAATAAATAGCAGATTCCAGTATTACAGGCCAGCAGGCAACTTGCATTAGCCCAATAGTATTTGCAGAGAGCATGTGCATTGCCATCTTATCGTTTTATATAGGAAAGTGTGACAAGTGAACACCACGGTGCCCCTTATAGGACGTTTGAATTACTATCTCAGTATATTGACTTAGTATCTCAATATACTGACTTAGTATCTCAATATACTGACTTAGTATCTCAATATACTGACTTAGTATCTCAATATACTGACTTAGTATCTCAATATACTGACTTAGTATCTCAATTTACTGACTTAGTATCTCAATTTACTGACTTAGTATCTCAATTTACTGACTTAGTATCTCAATTTACTGACTTAGTATCTCAATTTACTGACTTAGTATCTCAATTTACTGACTTAGTATCTCAATTTACTGACTTAGTATCTCAATTTACTGACTTAGTATCTCAATTTACTGACTTAGTATCTCATTATACTGACTTAGTATCTCAATATACTGACTTAGTATCTCAATTTATTGACTTAGTATCTCAATATATTGACTAAGTATCTCAATATATTGACTTAGGTTAGGTTAGGTTTGGTTTGGTTAGTTAAGTATACCTAACCTAACAATCTCAATATTGTAACACCCTGTAACTCCCGTCCTCGCAGAAACCATAGCCTGGGGATAAACAACTCCTGCATGGTCACTTGGACCTGGTTACAGCTCGTAGGTGTACACAAGTCCAAGGTATAAAAAGACCATGTTCCTCTTTGTTCATCGTCCTTTTCTTTGCTCAACTTTGTATTCGTAGATCTTTATTTGTACCACATCATAGGCTCGAGAACATACCTTTTATATTCACAATTCGTTCTTGTAATCTGAGTTTCTCTACAAGAATGAATAAAGCGTTACAACAAGAAACTGCGTTGTCTTTTATTTCTGGAAACTACGAACTTCTCTACAGAGGCCGGAGACACCACAAGGCAGGAGACATAAGATCCTGAAGCAGCTATAACATCTTCTATTGGTAACCACAACAGGAGATGTATATCAGCGTCGATGAGAAGAAAAATGGCCACCATCCTTCTGCACAGATTTCACCCCCATGCAGGAGGATGATTGCAATCCATCTCCATCTGACTATTTCTGTAGCTCGAATCTTCTCCGTGAGGGCACCGTGCAATGCAAAGAAGGGACGAGTTATAGAAATCAACATCTACAAGTTGGTAAAATATTAGAGTCGATGTCAAAAGCTCACAATATATTGAGATATTAAGGTTTGGTTAGTTTAGGTGATGTTAGGTTAAGTATAGTTACCTAACCAAACCAAACCTAACATAACCTCAACCTAACCTAAAGTCAATATATTGAGATACAAAGTCTACATATTGAGATACTAAGTCAATATACTTAGTTAGTATCTCAATATATTGATTTAGGTTATGTAACACCCAGTAACTCCCGTTCCTGCCAAAACCATAGCCTGGAGGGGTAAACAACTCCTGCTTGTCCCTCCCTCCCCTCTGACTGGCTGGATGTCAGTGACCACGACAGTTAATATAGGGAAAAAAACGTCAAAGAGAATAATGTCTGGGGGCCGAATCGATGCACACCTCATAGACTTCAAAGGAAAGCACACAAGAGAAAATAGAAGAAACAGAAGAAGAATAATAAAAAAAGAAAAACCGAAAATGATTTTGAGGGATCAATAAATAAATAAAAAATTCGGAACTTGCCACCTTCAGTCAAGTAATAAAATTCTTGGGAATCAACCCCTCCGAAAAACACACAACAAACAATAAGGTACACTAGTGACCTTATTGACCAGTGTTTATTTGTTTTACTAAAAAAAAGCAACATTAAAAAGAGGGAGAGTTAATGGGCAACTTCACACCTCGGTGTGAAAGAAAATAACGGCCCTCCTCCCTCAGGACTCTTGTTTATTTAAAACAATGAACGGGGTCCTGCCTAATAAAAATTGGATCGGCACCTCTTGATATTTTATATTGGTGGGACAACCCCCACCTGCAATAAACAAAAAAAAGCAATTAGAGCAAGGTGTCCCATTCCAAATGGGACTGGTCCTTCTAACTCCCAAATTAAAAAAAATAAATATATGAAAAAATGATCAAAACGTGGTCAATCACTTCACTTGTTCCTTTTCTTAAAGAACACTCGACATCACACTTCATTTTTCGAATTTACCAAATTTTGTCAAGTCCTTCAAATTCTTCAGATTTTCTTTAAATCTTCAAGTTCCTAAAATTTTATTTTTGTGAGCTTACACTGCGTGCCACCTGCGAGCCATCGAACTTTGTGTTTGTACATCTGCAAATCTGACTGTGCGCACCGGACTACCAGACTTTATACCTCTCTCAATAGCAGACCGATCGGGCACAGATTTCTGCTATTGCTCTGAAGTAACCAACAGCGGGACATTTCTAAAGTAAGAACTTTTTCAAGAACTATCTAATCATGTCGGGCCGTGGATCCTGGAGAGGAAGTAGACGAATGTCCAGTTCTTCAAGCGACGACGACTTTTGAGAGTGGAACGGCAGGGACCGCCGAACCTCCCTCACCAGCTCTGACATCTAAACAACAAGTGGTGGGCACTGCCAGCACATCGTCCACGAAGAGAGAGTCACCTGATGTTTTTCTAGGCGCCGCACCTCCTCCGAGCCGGAGAACTTCCACCGGCACGGGGAGAAGCGCCTAAAACCGAATTTCAAGCGCCCAGCAAACATCGGACGTGAGGGGAAACTGGATACTTCCAGCAGTATCGTCCCCTTCGACGTAACAACGTCCAAGCATTATTGGGAGGAATGGGAGGACAAGATAGACATCAACACCATGGTGTGGGGTGTCAACCAGGCCTTCCGCGATAGCATCACGCCGGGACAACCCCTCCGGGTTGAGTCACTGCAAGAGGAAAGAGCGGAGGTGGTGGGTGGATACCCACCCCCCTCGAAGAACTACAGCTTCAGCTGCAGCGAGAGGCTGCTACTCGACAGGCTGCAAAGAACAAGGTCAGAGGGGAGGAAAGCCTGGCTTACCTCCAAGCTGTCTGCTCCCGCCTCGATGAGCTAGGCCTTCCCTGCATGGGGCAACTTCCGAAGGAGGAGCTCAAGCAGATTGAGGCACCATCCTCGTTGTCTGTGACACCCCCGGTACCCTTTTGGTACTGAGGATCAATGCTAACACCTGCCATGTCATTCACCTCATCCACACCTGCCACGCCATCCATTACGCCACCACCTCCTCCACACACTCCAATAAAAAAGCCACCAGCCCAATGCCACGCCGCACTGCCACACCATTAGATCGCTGCACCACCTCCAAAGCTGCCATCCAAAGTGGTAGTTCCGGGACCCGCCGACACAAAGACCTCTACTGGGGCCCGCCCCAAAGAGCCTTAACAGGCCCGTAAAGACTATCACTCTTATCACGACTTTCTCTCATGTTCACGGCCACACTGCTCTCTGCCTCGTGGCTCTCCACCTCATCCCCGATGCGGACCCGACGGGAGAAGCCAGTAGGAGCGATACAGCTCCTCCAGGCACGGCCCTCCACTGTTTAATGACCAACTGAAGGGCCTTGTCACCACAACAGGACCTGCATGTCAAACTGGACTGCAACTGTTGCCACAGGCATCGGGGTCCAACAAAGTTGGCTCCGTGCTATTCTCCTCCTCCGCCTCCTCCGGGTCGCCCTACTGGAAGGCCTACACCTGTTCCTCCTATGCCTCCACCCTCGACCGATCATGCCACCTTATTGAGGAAGCAGAAGGCTATTATGGACCTTCTGCAAGACGTGATGTGGGAGGGTGGTGACCCATTGGAAGCACTGGGTCTCCCCCCAGGGAGCGGCAAACCAGCAGAGGCTCTGAGCAGATCGGCCTCAAAGCGACAGTGCCAACAAGCCCACGACATGGCCCGGTCCGCTTTGCGCCACACCAGACCTGTCACGGGTGCATCGAGTAGTACGGGACCTACAGCTCCCAAGCCGCCACGACCGACCGCACCGCCCACAGTACCCTCTACTCTCCAATTCCATCCAGCCATTTCTGTAACTCGGATCTTCTTCATGTGGCCACCGCGTGATCAGGAGAAGAAACGAGTTGCATAAAACGCCATCTATAAGTTGGTAAAATTATAGCGTTGATGTCAAAAGCTCACAGTAAGGTTTGGTAACTATACCTAACCTAACCTAACCAAACCTAAGTCAATATTGATAGTATCTCAATATATTGAGATAGTATCTCAATATATTGACATAGTACATCAATATATTAAGACCTGCACACAAAAAACGCCAAATTAATTTTATTTTATTAATTTTAATTTAATTTTGTTAATTTTCGGCGACTTCCTAGGGCCCTATAGTGAACGTCTCATCGGCAGTTTCCATTGGTGATCAATAGATGGCGCTGCTAATGCAAATCTGCAATCACTTTCCTATATAATACGATAAGATGGCAATATGCATGCTCTCTGCAAATTAGTGGGTTAATGCTAGTAGCAGGTAATATTCTGAAAAGGCCACAGAAAACTACACCATGAATTTATTATTGCGCAGTCACTAGCAGCATAGTCTGAACTGCTACTAGCAGCTGCTTTCTCCAGCGGGCTAGTGATTTTAACAGTGGCTGGTGAAGTTGGACATGTCCAACTTTAGCAGCTACCAGCTGGTCATGTGACTCTCTTCCTGCTGCTGCGATCTAGTGTGAACTTTTTGGCACTAGTGGTAGTTGAAACTCCACTGCTTGTTTTGGTTGTTGTTAGAGTTTGTGTTTTTGCAAGACGGTCAAAGATGACTTGCACTGCTAATACCAGCAGTGACTGGACAAGTGGGAACCCAAAGCAGCTGCTGCTTGCTGTTGCTGCTAATAGCCAGCAGCAACCAGTGGCTTGTAAACCAACCTAGTGTGACTGTGCCTTTATAGGGTCTATTCAATCAAAGCTTCTGTTAACTACAAGGCACTGCAGCTGGTGGGATGACGACCTTGGACATGCTAAAATTTTCTGAGCTGCTAGGAACTCATCCAGAGGCAAAGCTTATGGAAAAAATACTGATCTCAATGATGGGCAATAAATAGCAGCAAAAGGAAAGGGCTTGATAACTTTTGTGAGCATGATTCACAAGAAGACTCTTTCAGGCTACCATATAAAATATTACCTGGGAAGAGGTGGAAAACATCAGTACTCACAATATTTCAGCAGGAAAACTGGACATAGACTACAAATGAGAAAGAAACTACTGAAGTATTGTTGTATAAATATTTTCCACATGATTATCCATTGGATGATATTGGAAAAGAGGAAATTACAGCATGGGCTTATTGTTTTTATGTTATTTTGCTCTTGTTTTTTATTACCATTTGTAGGTAGGAATTATATTGAAGAATGGAAGACATTATTTTTTACATTGTGGAGGAGTAATTATCAGTACGACATATGTTTTAACAGCAGCTCACTGTGCTCAAAAGTAAGTCAAGCCGCCTGATTTTTTTTTTAAATTTCACCACAATTTCACTGCAATATACTAAATCATATATTATCTGCATGCATTCACCACAATATGTGTTTTATACACTAACACATATATTAACTACATGCATTCACTGTTGCTGGCATTTACTGCGATTTACTTAGAATTTGTTTTTAAAAACTAAAGCATCTTTAAATGAAATGTGTTCTTTAAGTAAACATCGCATTTTGACATGATGTGATTAATAATCGTGAAAACCGACAATTCAATAGACGTTATGTTCTGACTTCGGCCAGACAAACCTTTGCGCAGTTTCAATTATCTCTGATAAACTTTTCCCCAAGATTACCACTGAAGTTGCCGTCGCCCAACATCTTAATTACCATGGACAAGACGGATGCGAATACACGGATTGCCACGACCTCAAACAAGCTAGCCTCAGCACTAACCCTTCGCCAAAAAATGAGACATAACCCACTTGTTCATAAAATTACATGGTTTATTTGATTGGATTGGACTAGATTGCACACAAGATATCAGTTGCCTGCTAGAAACCACAGCCACCATGGAGCCTCCCTCGCTCAAACCGATAGACCAAAAACCATCGACACGACAAGCTGATGCAAGTAGCCAGCCAATAAGACAGTGCATAAGCGGCGATTACCTCTCTGTAATCCCCCCTTCCCACAGTGTACTTCCCAATAACTGACACGATACAGAATATACAGGAAAGCTGAACCATTTGCCCCGCCGAAAACTCGCAACACAAAACAAAACAGGCCAAAACACAAAAGCACATGTTGAACTGGAGGACGGCCTGGCCTTCACATGGATGTTTTTGGCTCCTTGTCTCCAACCAATTGCCCTGATTAAATGGCCTACCTGACCACTCAATATCTCCAGGCAACTTCACCTGGAGGCGGACAGTGGTCACTCCTAACCTCTCACCCATTGACTTCATTGGTGAGAGGTCTGCTGATGTTAATATGCCATCCGCCTGGCTACAAGCAGCCTGGCAGACCACCATTAGGAAGTTGTCTGCTAATTCAATTAAAAAAAGAGACAGACCAGGTTTTCACAATCATTTCAACTTCCCTGCTTCACACCCAGGACAGGTTAATCGAGCCAGCCAGGATTGTCCCTGCTAACCTAACCGCTCAGTCACATGACAGCTTCTCCAGTGGTGGAGCGAAAATGGAGCTCATCCACTTCACTGCCCACCGGCCAGCCCACCACAGGTTCATCTGGGTGTTGTGCCACCCAAATCAGGATCGAAACCAATTCCTGTGAGTCGGTTTTCCTCCAATGTACAAATTTTGTCGAAAAGAATTTGTTGGACCTGCGATCGCACATGAAGAGACCAACTTGTTAGAAGGTCCACCAGGGAGTCTGCGGAATCACACCTTGTGTAGAGGCATGCTGATGTACTCACCAGCCATACCTCCTAGGTCGAATCCCAGCAGGCACTGGACAAATGGGGCTGTGCATTGGGATAGGCATACTACCCTGGTGTCTAGTCCCATCGCATCCCAAATTCCAAACACCTGTTGAACTGCGTTCATGACTATGACCACCAGAAAACCTCCACAACTGAAAGCAGTGACATGGTTCATGTTGTAAGGCAGTAGCCGGGCTACCCACGGGTCTGGAAGTGGCTCATCTAGACGGTAGTATATGTGGTACTGGTAGCCCACCATCCTCGGCTGGTCCTGCCAAAAAACAATGTCAGTTATTCAAATACACCTTTGCATCTGAATAAAGAGGCACTGCACCAATATGCCTTCCCTCCACCTTAGGCCTGGGGAGATCTATTGTACATCCGAAAAAAGGATTGCCACTGTAACTCAGAAAGAAGGGTGTACTCTTTCTGGGAGTCATGGGATCACTAGTTGGAGAACACTAACTCCTCCCACCAAAGTGCCCTCACCCTGAGGTACAGATGAAGTCACAATAAATGGTTTCCACCGATCGAACCTGCAGGTTCCATACTGCATCCACCTTCTAGGAGAATGGAGGGATGCCAACCACAACATCACGCATCGATCTCCCATTCATCTGTGCCACCTCTAACAGACCGTATGGATTGGCTTAATCCTGGCTGACACTCTTCTCAGCATGTCGGGACTCCTCCTTCTCCATTACAATGCTCCTGTTTTTCGCTTCCTGTCATGTACTCACAGGAGGTGTCGGACCCCTCTTCCTTTTATGTTGGGACTTCTTTTTGTCTTTCTTTTTACCATGAAAGGAGGGTATTCCGTGCTTTGAGTCGGACCCGGTCAAACTCAAAAGTCTTACCGGGCCGGTCAGGTTAGTGAACTTTCTTTTTGAAGCATTTCCGGCCACAGCCATACTCTGCTTCAGAATATCTCCCATAACCATGATGCTTTGGGACGGTTGGAGAGGTCCCGAAGGAGAGACTTCCTCTTCGGTGTAAGAGTCTGCTGACTCTTGACACTACTGGTGCCTTGGTAGATTTCATCACCTCCTTCTGGGTGAGTCACTGCTGGCCATCAGTGGTGGCAGTGCTTGCAACTAGAGTCATGGTACAACCGACAGGAGGTTCCTCTGTACTGAGTGGGTTCCGGGTCAGAGTTCCCCGCAGGGGTGGGAACTAAGCAACCTAGAGCTAAAACTCTTTTTGATCTCTAGAGCCTATTGCATAGCAAATGGCAGCCTCCAGATGTAATGATTGAGCCAGGAGTATCCTAGTTTTGGCCTCTGGCTTACCCTGTCCTTCGTACCGGTTCCCTCCACCAGAGAGTTTTACCTTTCCTCCCAAGTTTCTAGCCACCGGTTGGGTGAGGGTGTGAATGTTTTTGTCCCTTTCCAACACTACCACCTGCCACCCACTTTACTGGTAGCAAGTACTGGAGGCTGGACAACCTTATTCTCTATCGCCGGTTCCTCTTGGGATTCACGAATTACCAACTCGAGCAACCAGCCGCTGTCTAAGGCAAACCCGAAACAGCCAGCTGGTTTTCAGGCCAAAGCAGCACCCGGACACCCTTTGGGATGGGCAAAAGTCTCAGCTGGAAGACCCATCACCATAGCAAATTTACTCAGAGTGGCTTCACAAGCCTTCAGCCAAGTCTGCCTCTCCACAAGAGCCTTGACTCGTGTGGCAATCCGTGCAGAGCAAGACTTGCTTTTGCGTTTTCATGTACCGGCTTTTGGAACTTGCACAGGTAGAAACTCCCTGATGTAATACTGCTTGCCATCAGAAAGCCTCTTTTGCGAACAATGGCCATATGGGCTTCATTTAGCCAGTTGAATCTATGCCTTCTTGATGCGAAATGGGATTTTGCATTCTGGAAGTTTGTGAGAATTCCTCCCCTATAGTTAGAATTTTCACAAACTTCCAAAATGCGAAATCACATTTCCAACATCCAGTCTTTGTGATCTACAGTCGCAGCCACTATTCACGGTCTATCTTTGGTGAAAAGTGCTTCATCCCCGGTTCCATCCATCCAAAATCTGTAACTCATGGGGTTCAAATGGGCAGAACTTTAGAGACACATGCTTCCCCAACATGTGGTTCTGCTGCCTCCACCATGTGTGTAAATGGTAATTTGACACACTGTCACACAAAAATAAACTGGCAACAGGCAGAAAAAGAAAATGTTTTTGCAGGGACTTATTTTATTCTTTAAGGCATCCAACCTGGCCAGGTCTTTTCCACGCCGTTTTCTTCGGTCAAATTTTGTTTTTGTCTTTGTTTGGATATACCCTAAACAATATAGCACCTAGCCACTAATTTCATGGGGGAAATGGCTACTGGACATTGGCCATGGCTTAGTGGCTAATTCACCATCAGCCACCTTAATCATGCCATTTATAGGTTTCTTATTTTATCTGCACTTTTAGGGGCAGACATACAGCTATTGGAAGAGCCTTGGCTTGGAGAGAATTCTTAGAAGTGGTTTTCATGGACAAATTGCCATGTCCACTGTTCAATTGTGTCAAACCTTTCTCCTGAGTCACGGTGTGACAACCCAGTTTTGCTCCTTTTGGGAGCAGACTAAATTCCTGGTGTCATCTGCTAGGCACCTGTAGTAGGCTGCCCGACAGACGACAGAAAGACCAGCAATGGTCAATGTCCTCTCCGAGGTTGAGCAACCTGGGGGGTATATAATGACAGCTGCCTTTATATTCAGGGTGGTGTGTGTAAGACCCTGAAGCTGTGCAGTGAGAAGTGAGGTGTTGTGCTTTGTTTTTGTGGGTGGCCAAGATGGCCATCAGTGATCATGCTTCTTGTTTTCTCTAGTGCTTTTGGTTATTTCTTTGCAGTAAGTGCAGATTATTCCTTTATTAAGAGTAAGTGGAACCCACGGATGCTGAGGAATATGCTGAGACTTCTGGGAACCAGAGCAGGGCACCACAGCAGGTAAGTACCGTGCCGTGGATGCCTGCTTCGGCTATCCCATCGGAGATCCAGGCATTTGGGTTTTTAACCCCGTCCACTCACTCTCACAGTATGATGGATGGGAAGACATGACACCCTTTCTTCGGCACTTTGAAGCCAAAGCTAGGGCTCAGAGCTTGACGGATGAGGCCAGGTGCAGTTATATGATGTACCTGCTCGATGGTCCGGCCGATGAATATTATGCCAGTTTGGTGAAATTTGAGCTGGACCTGACCTGGCCGGAGCTGAGGCAGGCCATGTTTCAGTGCTTCGGAACCAAGAATCAGGCTCAGGCCTGTTTTGATTGTTTCGAAGCATTAATGCAGGTCCTACGGAAACGCTCCAGGCTTTCTACTGGCGCTTGATTGAGCTAGTGGAACAGGTTTCTCCTAGAGAGGAGGAGGGAGTCTTGTCAACTCCTCCGGTTCAAGAAGAAACTATAGCCGGCGATCCTCAGACCGCTTTGGGGATCAAACATCGAGACGGTAAGAGACTTTACTGCTGAAGCATTGTTGGTCAAGGCCAACATGCTGATGGCGGGAGATACCTTGACGGTACTGGTAACCAAGACTACCGTCAAGGCCTCTGGTGCTGTGGCACAGCCCAAGGGCTCTGCTACATCTTCTTCTAATCCTTCGGGTGCAAAGGCAGCGGCACAGTCCAAATCAATTGGAGCTACTGCCAAGACCGGAGGGAAGAAGAGCAAAAAGTTAAATCAGCAGAGCCAGGGTGGAAATAAGGCTGGTGGTGGAGGTCCTACTCGTAGGCAACCAGGTCTATGCTTTCAGTGTAACCAAATGGTTCACCTTAAGAAGGACTGTCCGAAGACGGTACCCCAAGGACAGGTGTGATAAATGTCAGGTCTAGCACCCATGGGGACGATGGTGCACCCTCGTCAAACCGGCACTAGTCACTGCAGAACTGAGCTGCAGTTGACCAAGTTTGCTTAAAAACTCAGGTGTCTGGCAAAGCCGGTGAAGTGAGGAAGGGACGTGTCCTTTGGGCAGTGTCCAAGTCTGTGGGTATCCTGCTGGAAGCAGGGGTGCCTCTGGCAAGGTCTGCTGACCTGGAAATTACCTGTTGGGTGTTTCCGAAGCCATGTCCCACTTTGGAAGCTGTGGTTGCCCAGCCGGAGAGCTGGGTGGCAACTTATTTCCCTATTCATAGGGGAGAAGATCCGGAAAGGACGGGCATTGAGAGGGCTTCAGGCATTGGTGCGCACAAGCTGTTGCCCAGGCCTTGTAGGTCTCCTGGTTTGGAGACTGTTACCCAGACCCCCGAGCATCTGGTACGACTGTCCTTTACGAACAGGAAGACGGATGAGGCTTGGAAAAGCAGTGCCAGCCAATGACGGTTGCCCTTACCTGAATTATCGGCTGGTTGAGGCGATTGTTGACACCAGGGCCGAGGTAGCGTCATGAGCATGTTGGTGGCACAGGAGATGGGGTTACCGATGCAGTAGGTTACCTCCCCTCATGTCTTTGTGGCATGAGCAGGTACTCAATCCAGATAAGAGTCATTTACGTGGACATGTTTATCCACATGAGGTCCAACATAACCCATCTTCTCATAGAGGGAGAAGGAGAAGCCATTATAGGCATTGACCTGGCTTCTCGATTTTGGCTGATGGTGGACATCGTGAGCCGGAAGATTTACTTCCGGGAAGACATCTGGACCACACATCTAGATGTTCTTCATGCCATACTGGCCCATCAGGCTTTGCAGGGTACTTCGCAAGAAGTACAACTTCCGAACTCATTATTTGAGGCATTAGCAAAGCTTGACGATTCTGTGGAGCCTCTGCTACTTCCTCCTTTTGGGATACCGGAAGGCATGTCTTTCCGTGAGTCTGGTAGAGCATGCTGGCCCTGGACAGCTACTTTTCGTAGAGCCCCATCGTAAAGCTTTAGGTGGCCGTGGTCTTTTGGCAGTGGCAAGTATTGTCGAGGCCACAAAGGATGGCACTTATGATATATGGCTTGAGAATGTTGCTGACATACCCATCGCCCTGGAAACAGGGGAGGGTGTCGCAACTGCTCAAGCTGTGGAGGCAGCCCTATGGTGGGACTGGATGGTCCGTCTAAGTTGAGAGGGGAAGACCCCACTCATGGAAATGGCTGGACAGAGGAGGTTCCGGATAAGTTGAGAGGGGCAACCGTTGAAGGCCACCAGATCCTCAACTTGGAAGTGGGTCCCACTCTCGAAGAGTGCCTTAAAACTGGGCCTAGTCTGAAGCCTGAAGAGGCGGCACAACTTCGAAAGTTCCTGCTGGAACGCCGTGATCATTTTGTGTTTGATTACCCAGAGCTGGGGGAAACCCCGCTTGTCGAACATACGACTGATACCGGTGGGTTACCTCTGGTGTGGTCACGTGCAATCGAGAGAGAAGAGGCAGTGAAGATGTTGGCTGCAGGGGTAACCCAACCTTCGCATAATCCTTACACAAGCTGACCAGGAAGGATGCATCCTTTGACTGGTCGGAGCAGTGTGGTCTAGCGTTCAAGCAGTTAAAGGCATTTTTAACCAAAGCACTGGTGCTCACCATGTATGATCCACATGGTGACTTGTTAATTCACAAAGATGCGAGTGGGTACGGTCTAGGTGTCGTAGTAAACCAGAAGGTAAACGATGACAAGGCTCCTCAGGTACTGGCTTACACTAGCCATCTCATGAAGGGACCGGAGACACGGTATTCTGTCACCGAGCAGGAATGCTTGGTGGTCATGTTTGCCGTGGGTAAATTCCGACCTTACATCTTTAAATGGGACTTTGTGATCATCCGTGTCATCTGCAGACTACCAAATACTTGCAAGGCAGGTTGGGGCATTGGCAGATGCAGTTGCAGGAGTACCGGTATAAGATTCAGTATAAGAAGAGGGAAGCTTCATGAGGATGCCGACTGTTTGAGTCTTTATCTGGTAAGTGAAGTTGATGATCCTTCTTTGCCTGAACATATCGAGGCAGACGTGGGTAAGGTAATTTACCGGATCCATTCCGAGGTGAATTGGGTTATGGAGCAGGCCAATGACAATTGGTGCTCCAAGGTGAAGCGTGAGCTTTTCACCGACCCCGACTCGAACCTACTGTTGAAGTTTGTATTGGCAAACAAGTTGTATGCCATCAAATCCATACAGGATCGCACTAGAACTGTTAGTTGTGCCGAGGTCATGTCAAGCCTTCTGCTTGCGGAAGTTGCACGATAGCTCCGAAGCTAGTCACTTCGGAGTGTACAAGACATACCAACAGTTGCATACTCGTTTCTACGGGTTAGGTATGAAACGTGACATGGTGGAGTATGTTAAGTCATGCTTAGTGTGTCAGAAAGTACGACAGTTCGCAAGAGTTCAAGGATTCTTGCAACCGATAGTTCCAGAGTACCCAGTTTTTGCCTGGGGAATGGACTTTGTGGGGCTGTTTCCTGCATTCGTGGGTGGAGTCATGGTGGACTACTTCACCTGGTATGGCATGGTGAAGGCAGTACGAAGGGCTCCGGCCGCTTGTGTTGTCAAGTTTTTTAAAGATGAGATTTTGTCGGTGTATTGCACACCGACTACTCTTATCTCGGATCATGGGTCCCAGTTCTGTAGCAAGGTTTTGCGAAAGTTCTGGGAGCACTATAATATAGCGCAGCACTTCACGACAGTGTACCATCTGCAAGGTAATTGGCTTACGGAGCAAACGAACAAAACCATGATGACACCATCGTGTTACCTTCATCCCCTCAAGGACAAACGTGAGTTTTGGGAGAAATTACAGCCCGCTGTGTGGGCCTACAACATTACGGTGCAGGAGAGCTCGGAAGTGTCTCCATGCGAATTGTTGGTTGTGAGCCTAGATTGAAGATTGATAATCTCCGTCCTAACGGTCCGGTCCGCGACTTGCCTGACCAGCAAGCCATGGTTGTGCGGGCTCGTCAAAATTTGGCGGCAAGACAAAAAAGCTGGTATGATGCTGGCTGGGTGAAGCCACACCTGTACCAGCCTGGAATGAAGGTATGGATGAGAGATATGGCTGGTAAGCTCAGCCAAGCCAAGAAGTGGAACTTTGCGTACAAGGCTGAACTGGGTACGGTGATCCGGCAGGTTTCCAACCTGGTCTATGAGGTAGAATTCGTTGATGGGTATGGTTGGAAAGTGCGGGACCGGTTTCATGTGGGTAACTTGAAGCCGTGCGTTCCCACGTGTGGAGTTCATGAGGAAAATGGCCTAAGAGGCTCTGACACCTTTTCAAACTCCGAATGGACCAGTGACGCCAAGTCGAAGACTGATGGAAGTGAGAGGAGGGACGATGTCTCTCCAGGAACCTCCAATCAGCCCATCTTGGCTGATGAGTATACTGGAGCAGAGGAAAAAGGGCGGTTTGTGGCAACATGATTGCCCTCGACAGTCAGATCAGCTATGGGAGACAGTTCAAAGGCCAGTACAGCTTTGGCTGGAAAGCCTGCAGCTAGCAAGTCCGGTCATACGAAGGGGGCTAACCACCCTCCTAAGTCTGACCGGCCCGGTAAGGCTTCGTGTTCAGGTGCGTCCGGCTCGAAGCACAGTAACCCTTCTTCCCACAAGAAGAAAAAAGAAAAAGACAAGAAAAAGTCCCGGCATGGGAAGAAGAGAGGTCCAGGACCTTCTGGTCAGGAGTTCCAGGGGACAACTACCAGAAGGGTTGGGACAGATGAGGAGGAGTCCCAACACGGTGCGACTGTGTCGGCCGGGAACCAACCTGGTCATACCCGTCAGGTTTTGATGGATAGCAAGTCCATGCGAGACGTTATTATTGGCATGCCTCCATCCTCCCTGAAGGTGGTCGCATTACCGAACCTGTTGGTTTGGTCATTGGGAACTCTCCACCGGGTCACCTTGCCTTCACCTAGAGGTGAGGGCAGCCCGGCGGGGACAGTTAGTGTTCCTGCCAAACTTGGTCCCGTGCCTTTCGTAGGAAGGACACCCTTCTCTCCGGGTCCTGACGATGGGGTTTTCGAACCCCTAGGATCGGAAGAGAGATCCAGGTCTCCCCAGCCTTAGGGCGAAGGTCGACGCTTTGGAGCCAGTCCTCCATATTCAGAAAGAGAGGTCTTTCTGAATAACGGACTTGGTCTGTGGCAGGACCAGCCGGGAATGTAGGGGTTCCAATACTTTGGATATTACAATTTGGGAGAGCCACTCCCGGTACCATGGGCACCATCATTGCCATTCTTTAGCATGCGATATGTGCTTGCCTTTGGTGGTAGAGATTATCCTGTGTTGTTGGTCATCAACCCAGTAAGGAGACGCTTTGCGATTTTGGACATGGTGGGGACAGGAGCTAGATTAGTTCATCTAGTCCAGCTTGTGGCACCATACGTCCAGCGTCTTCTTGGATGTGACTTGGAAGATATGGTTGGGGAATTCGTTACCCAACTGCTACGAGGGAGCGTGTCTGATCCCGCAGCCGCCCTCGTAGATCTTCTGACAAGTCGGACCCTATGCAGCTTGCTACTCTAGCCATCGCTGTTTTTCGACGGCAAGAGGAGGCGAATCTCAGGGGGACTGATTTCGACATCAGAATCGGGTGGCAAAACACCCAGATGTGCTCGTGGTGGGTACGTCGGTGGATGTCGGAGTGGATGGGCACTCCGGTAGTTCTACCGCTGATGAAATCAGTCTGAAACTGAGTGGGGTCACAGAAGCAATCCTTGCTGGCTCGACTGACCTAATCCCGGGGCGGATCAGGGAAGTTGAGAGGATTGTGACGATCCAGTTTTGCTCCTTTTGGGAGCAGACTAAGATCCTGGTGTCGTCTGCTAGGGTGTCTAGTAGGCTGCCTGGCAGATGATAGAAAGACCAGCAAAGGTCACTGTCCTCCCCAGATGGAGTAACCTGGGGGTATAGAATGGCAGCTGCCATTATATTCAGGGCGGTGTGTGTAAGACCCTGAAGCTGTGCAGTGAGAAGTGAGGTGTTGTGCTTTGTTTTTGTTAGTGGCCAAGATAGCCACCAGTGATCATGCTTCTTTGTTCTCTCTGGTGCTTTTGGTTATTTCTCTGCAGTAAGTGCTAATTCATTCGTATGAATAAATTACCTTTTAATTTACAATCACACACTGGTGTCCGTGTAATCTTTCTGGATAAGTTACCATGGGGAGGGTGGGAGTTTCCAGTGAGAAGTACAACAGGTCACCACCTTCCTGTTTTCGTCCTGTGTGGCCGGTACTTTGCGTCGGCATCCATGGTAAGATCCGTCAGGGATTTACCGTGGATTCTTCGTCGGTTCAGCGGCAAGTCACCGTTGAGGTGCGGCAAGGAAGACTCGGCAGGCATCACCCAGGGACACGGGTGGACAAGAGGAGGGCTAGCCAACACTAGGAGAGTCAGCGCCTGGTAAGATAGAGTAGTTTTGCCAGGGTGTTGTGGCGACCAACAGGGTCATTACAATGGTGAGCCCAAATTGGGTTCTCAGGCCCAATCAAACTTCTTATCTGGCCATTTCCTCACACTAAGAGGTGGCCAGTTCTCTATTATGAAGAAATGGTTGCATACAGACTGCCTATTCCTAGCCAGGTTAGATCCTCAGAGGAAGTTTTTTGAACCTCGGACAGAGAGACTTCCACTGCCTCAGTCAGTAGAATGGGCAGCGATTTTGGCCCATGGAGGAACAACACCGTCCTCTGCCGAAGTTCCCTGCTTCGCACTTGCCTCACTGGTTTCCCCAGTTTTGGAGGAGGAGGTAGAGTCACAAAGACCATCTTCCTCACCTTGAAAGTGGGAACATATGGTTTCAGGTAATCAACATGAAACTGGTCCCACACCTTCTGACTATACCCATCCATGCTTGGCCGAGTTTACCAGAAATGTGCCAAATCTAGACCTTAGCACCAGGCTGATAAGGAGGCAGCTTCATTCGGCCATAGCCATCAACTTTTGATGTGCTTGCTCCTCCACAGCTTGCTGGTCAGGCAAGTCATGGACTAGACCATTTTGAATTAGAATGTCAATCCCTAACCTAGCCTCACAGCCAAACAACTGGTACAGAGACTTGCACAATGTCCTGCACCATGGTGTTGTAAGCCTACACAGTGGGCCACAATTTTTTCCACCAGTCATTCTGCTCCTTGAGAGGGTCAAGGTAGCATCAATATTTCAATCACGGTTTTATTCATATGCTTCGTAAGCCAATTATCTTGCAGTTTCCAGCTACATGTGGCCCAGAACTGTGCCCACCTGCTTTCCAGGGCCTTCATGGATAGTCCACACAATATCCCCAGCACATCATTTGCAAAAGCCTGCAACCTGTCATCAACTGATGCCCATTTGGACACTGCTGCAAAGAATTACTTCATCAAGACAAGACAATAGGACCTGGCCCAGGCACGAGCCCTGTGGGCAGGCTTTGTTGACCTCTCTGGTAGAGGTCTCATTACCACCTGTCACCCTTCCAGGAATGCCACCACTAGCATATACATGTTTTCTGAGTGGCACATGAGTTAGCTGACAGAAGATGCCTGCATGCCAGGTATTATTGAATGCATTACTGATATCCAGAGCCACTGCCATGCTGTGCTTTTGATGATGTTTTGCTTTCCGGACCCAATTTACATATTTGGTAATTGCCTACACCGTCTTTTTTTCCGCACCAAAAGCCATATTGAGACCTCGAGAGATGACCTACCATTTCCAGGAACCAGCAATCTCTGCCCATGCAAAGTTTGTCCAGGACCTTGCAAAGTGTGGGTAGCAGGCAGATTGGTCAGAATTTCCCTCCTCCCCTGGCTTGGGACTCGACACAATGCTGCCCTTCTTCCAAATTTTTAGAAACACACCCTGCTCCAGGCAGGCATTGAAGATCATGAGCCAATGTTGTTCAAGGTCCTCATGGAGGTGGCAGAGGCCCAATACTGGGAAGCCATCTTCATCCGGGGCCTTTGCCACTCCAAATCCCATCACAACTTCTTTAAGCTCTGACATTCTGAATGGGGGATCATCTGGCTGTCCTCCAGATAAAGTTGCTATATTCCTCGTGCTGCACTGATGTTGCCCAATTAGCACATTTCGTATACCCAACGTTGGCCCAACATATGGTTGCATTGGCAATTGGTCAACCACAGTTGTTTCAACATTGGGCCAATGATGTATTCCCAATGTTGGCAAGGTATTGGAAAGCATACTGTTGGTCAACCTCCTTAGAAATAAAAATGAATTAATTAAAAATAGAACTGAATTTATTAGATATAAAAATGAATTAATCTCCCCCTCTACACTTTCCAACCTTTTCCCCTTTCCAATTTAATATCATGGGGTTCTTGGATGGGAACGGTGCAACATATAGTTGACCTTTTATTTTATTTTTAATTCGTTAATTTTTTTTAATTAGTTATTGATATGCTAATATATTAATATTAATATATCAATAACTAATTGATAATTTTCTAAAATGGAACGGAATTTCTATTTCTAACAAAGAAAGGGGCAGTTCATAAGTTTTTATAAAGCCTAATTTAGCAACCTCCCAATAAGATGTCATTGTGGCCTAGTGGGTAAGTGACTGGGTCTGTACATTAGTGGGCATGGAGGACACAAGATCGCATCCCTGCTGGGTCTGGCAAGTACTGATTAGTGTTTAAAGTGTTGAAAAGTGTGTCACTGGCTTGGTATGTATAAGAGCAGCTTGGACAATTAAGATTCTCATTTTTAATTTTTTAGTTTTTAATTAATACTCTTAAAAATAATGACTAATTACATTGGAAACTCTCATTTTTAATTTTTTAGTTTTTAATTAATACTCTTAAAAATAATGACTAATTACATTGGAAACAACTGTTAACCAATGTTATGCCAATGTTGGGCCAACAGACAGAAATGACACTTATCCACCTGCATGCCAACGTTGGCTACTGTGGACAAATCAAACGTTGGACCAACTTTCTCAAACAACGTTGGACCAACAGTACACCAACAAATCAGCAATGTCGGCCCAACTAATTTGTGCTACTTGGGTGGTTATCTGTCGCCAGGTTGTCCACGTCCCATCCGGTTTGTGCACAGTCTTTCTCATCTTGTTGGGCTTCTACATGTGAACCTGTCTGGCTCACTGGTGTAACGACCCGGTTGGGCCATTTCAATGCCCTGGTAAAAGTCCCCATTTTACAAGATCCAGACTCGTTTTGGGGACAAGATCGCAATGTTAGCTGCTCTCTTGCATGACCCATGTTCCTGAGTGGCACCAGCCAATCGGAGTCTCCCTCGTGATGGGACGAGAAACCCACGGTGGACTTTGGGTTGAATCTACCGTGGAACCGGCGAAGAAGTACCGGCCGACAAGACAGAAAACAGGACAGTGGCATAAAGGTCAACTCCCACCTGACACCCCACCCACCCCGCGGTAACTTCCCCCAAATAACTGTCACGGACACAGTGTAGATTAAATGGTATAATAAGAGAGGTTTATTCTAATTAAGAAACACTATTTACACGGTGCTGTTTGACAGTTGGTCCAGCAGAGAATCAAAAAACCAAACAAAACAAAGAACCAAAGAACAAAGAAGCAACGTGATGACGTGGAGGCCATCTTGGTTTCCAGCAGGAACAGGATGCATCATCTCACTTCTGGGTCTCACTACACTACCCAGAATATAATGGTGGCTGCCATTATATATCCCCAGGCTGCTGCACCTGGGGGATGACCCTACCTGGTGTTCATGTCATCTGCCGGGCTGCCTACTACAGCATCCTAGCAGACAACATCAGGATTTAGTCTGCTCCTTTCTATTACAGCAAGGAGCCAAACAGGGTCGTCACAATCATCTCAACTTCCCTGATCCGCCCCGGGATCAGGTCGGTCGAGCCAGCAAGGATTGCTCCTGTGACCCCTGCTGAAATTACTAGGATGACCACTCTGACATTCACTGACATACCCACCACAGGAACATACGGGTGTTTCCACCCAAACCTTTTGGTTCGGTACCGCGACCACCTGAGGGTAGGATGCAGGGATGCTGGCAACAATGTCACGCATCAATCTGCCATCTGTCCGCACCGTCAACACCTGATGGTATGGTCCGGCTGGTTCCCAGCCGACATGCCTGCAACATGTCGGGACTCCTCGTCTGTCCTGGCCCTTCTGCCACCAGTCCCTGGGGACCCTTGGGTAGAAGTCTGTGAACCTCCCTTCTTCTCTTGTCTCGACTTCCTGTCTTTTTTTTCTTTTTCTTATTGTGAGAAGATTTACTGTGCCTTGAGCTGAATGCACCGGAACTCAAGGACTTAACCGGGTTGTTCAGATTTAGAAAGATGGTTAACCCCCTTAGAATGACCGGACTTGCCATCTCAAGGTTTTCCAGCCGAAGCTGTACTCGCCTGCGAGATGGCTCCAGTAGCCGAACTGATGGTCAAGGTTGGTTGTATCGCTACAAATCATCTGCGACTATCCCGGGGCAGATCTTTTTTCAACTGTGCAAGGGTCGGCTGACCCTTACCACCAACCAGCCCAGAGAAAGCCTGTAACACCTCGAAAGCCTTCGGTTTTCTTGGACGGAGGTTGTACCGGGGCTGAGGGGCTTCTTCTGCCTCAAAGTAAGTAGCCCCATCAGACAGGACGGGCTGACTGGAAAGTACCGGAGGAACATCACCGTCCTCTACCATAATATCAGCCTTGGACTCGGCCTCACTGGTTCCTTTGGAGTTCGAAGAGGTGTCAGAGCCCCTAGGCCATCTTCCTCTCGAACTCCACACGTGAAAACATATGGCTTCAAGTTATCAACATGAAACCGGTCCGGCACTTTTTGACCATACTCATCTACGAATTCTACTTCATAGACCAGGTCGGAAACCTGCTGGACCACTGTACGTAGCTCAGTCTTGTACGCCAATTCCATTTCTTAGCTTTGCCAAGCTTACCATCCATATCCCTCATCCAGACCTTCATACTAGGCTGGTACAGGGGTGGTTTCACCCAGCCAGCATCGTACTGGGTCTTTTGCTTTGCTTGAGCAGCCACCAAATTTTGACGTGCATGCTCCTCCATGGCTTGCTAGTTAGGCAAGTCGTGGACCTCACCATTAGTAAGGAGATTATCAATCCCAACCTAGGCTCATGCCCAAACAACAATTTGTACGGAGGCACTTCCATGCTCTCCTGCACCACAGTGTTGTAGGCCCACACGGAGGGCCATAATTTATCCCACCAATTGCGTTGCTCCTTGAGAGGATCAAGGTAACGCTTGATGGTTTCCATTACAGTTTTATTTGTATGCTCTATGGTGGACTATACTATAGCGCTCCCGGAACTTTCGCAAAACTTTGCTGCAGAACGGGGATCCACACTCCGAGATAAGAGTTGACTTGTGTACCATACACCAACAAGAGCTCATTCTTCAGAAACTTAACACAAGTGGCCGTAGCCCTTCGTACTGCCTTCGAAACACCATACCGGGTGAAGTAGTCTACCATGATGAACACATAAATGACTCCACCCATGGATGCAGGAAATGGCCCAAAGAAGTCCATTCCCCATGCACGAACTGTGTACTTTGGCACTATCAGTTGTAAGAATCCTTGATTCCGATCAAACTGTCCTACCCTCCGACACACCAAACATGATTTAACATTTGACCGCATCATATTTCATACCTAACCAGTAGAAATGAGTATGTAACCGTTGGTATGTCCTGTACACTCTGATGTGACCAGCTTCGGAGCTATTGTGCAAATTCCACAAGCAGAATGCTTGATACGACCTTGGCACAACCAACACAGTTCTTGTGCAATCCTGGATGAATCTGATGGCATACAAGAACTTGTTTGCCATCACAAACTGGAACCTTAAGTTCGAGCTGGGGTCGGTGAAGAGTTCATACTTCTTATCATCAGCCTGCTCCACAACCCTATCTACCTCGGAACGGATCCGGTAAATTGCCTCACCCACATCTGTTTTGACGTGTTTAGGTAAAGAAAGATCTTCAACTTCATTAACAGGATACGACTCAAACAGCCAGCATCATCATGATGATCCTCCTTCTTCAACTGAATCTTATACTGGTACTCTTGCAACTGCATTTGCCAATGCCCCAACCTGCCTTGCAGGTTCTTGGCACATGGTGATCAGTCACAATCACAAAGTCCCGGTTAAAGATGTAAAGTCAGAATTTACCCATGGCAAACATCACCAAACAATCCTGCTTGGTGACAGATTACCGTTTCTACGGTCTTTCATGAGATGGCTAGCATAGGCCAGGGAGCCCAAGGAGCCTTGTCCTAATGTAACTTATGGTATACTACGACACCTACACCGTACCCATTCGCATCGGTGTGAATTAACACCTAACCACGTGAATCATACATGGTGAGCACCGGTGCTTCAGTTAAAAATGCCTTTAACTGCTCGAATGCCAGACCACACTGCTCCAACCAGTCAAAGGACACATCCTTCCTAGTCAGATCATGCAGTGGCCTTGCGACCTTAGTGAAGTTCTTAATGAACCTATGGTAGTAGCCGGCCAGTTCGAGAAAACTTCAGATGGCTTTTACCATTGTAGGGACATGAAACTCTTCAACCGCTCTCATGAGATCCGGGTCCGGAGCAACTCACTCAGCACTTACAATATGACCAAGATATTTGACCTTGTCAAATCCGAAGAAACACTTCTTTGGCTGAAGTTTCATCTCCGCCCCTCGTAGCAGTTCAAAGACAGTGGATAGTCGTTCGAGACACTTCTCGAAGGTGCTCATAAAGACAATAATATCGTCCCACTTATATCCTACTAGCAAGAGGTCAAGTGCTCTTTGCAGTGTGGCTGGAGCACAAGTCCGAAAGGCATTTTTCGAAACTCTAACAGACCTTGAGAGCAAATGAATGCTGTCTTCTGAATGTCTTGCTCCGCCATTCTGACCTGCCAGTAACCACTACCAAGGTCTAGGGCTGCAAAATACTTTGCTCTGGCAAGTGAATAGAAGCATCATCGATGCGAGGTAGTCCATGGAAAAACAAAAACCACCATCCTTCTTGCGAACAAGATAGGGCTTACAAAGGGATTTTGCAAAGGTTGGATTACCCCTGCATCTAACATTTTTGCTAAATCCTTTCTCTCAATTGCTCGTGTTGCTGGAGCGGTTCTCCACAAACCTTCCAACACCAGAGGTAACCCACCGGTATCAATTGTGTGTTCGACAAGTGGGGTCTCCCGAACTTTGTGTAATAAAATGCAAAGTGATCACGGCATTGCAGCAATAACTCTTGAAGCTGTGATAAATCTTCAGGCCTCAGACTAGGTCCAATTTTGGGTCCGACTCGAGAGTGGGTCTCACTTCCAAGTTGAGGACCTGGCGACCTTTACCAGCCGCCCCTCTCAACTAAGCTGGAAGCTCCTCTGTCCGGCCATGGAGTTTCTCCTTCCATAATGGCTGCCTCCACAGCTTGACCTGTTTCGCAACACCTTCCCCTGTTTCCGAGGCAATGAGTACATCAGCGACATTAACAAGCTATATATCATAAGTGGCTCTGTCTATGGCTTTGGCAATTCCTGCCACCACCAACAGACCACAGCCACCTAAGGCTTTATGATGTGGTTCAACAAGAAGCAGCTGTCCAGGGCTAGCATGCTCTACCAAGCTCACGGAAACTACCTTCTGTTCGTTGCCCAACATTGCTTTTCTGAGCCTTATCTGTCTTTCCATTCGCAAAGGACGGTCGTACCGGATGCTCAGGGGTCTGGGTACCAGCCTCCACTGTAGGTGACCTACCAGGCCTAAGCACCAGCATGGGCACACCAACGCCTGAAGCCCTTGCAATACCTGCACTCATTGGACCCTCTTCATTACAAATAGTACGAGAGGGTGCAACCCAGCAATCCAGCTGGGCTAGCACGGCTTCCAATGTGGGGCATGGTTTCGGAAACACCCAACTGGTGATTTCCGGGTCTGCAGAGGCCCCCGTGCTTCCAGCAGGATACCCACATACTTGGACACCGCCCTTTGCCAAACACCTGAGTTTTCAAGCATTTATGGTCAACTGCTATCAGTTCAACAGCAACTGGTGGCAGTTTAATGAAGGAATGTCTGACCATCGGATTACGGTAGTCAGATACACTAGGCCCACGGGTGCTAGACCCAGAAGTTACCGCACCACCTGGCTTTCGCCAGGTGTCACCCTGGCAACCTGTTCTTGGGCCGCAGCCTACGGACAGTCCTTCTTAATGTGACCCATCTGGTTACATTTAAAGTAAGGACCTGGTTGCCTACGAGTAGGACTTCCACCTCTAGCCATTTGGCCAAACCCAGATGGTACTGCTGTGGACTTAATTTCACCCTGGCTCTGCCATCCATTCTTTTTACCCTTCTTTCCTCTGGTATTGGCAGTCGCCCCATCCGATTTGGATGGTGCAGTCGCCTTCACACCTGGAGGGTTGGAGCAAGACTGAGCAGAGCCCTTGGGCTGTGCCACAGCACCGGAGGCCTTGACCATAGTCTTGATCTCTGGTACCATCGAGGTACGGGCAGGCAACTCTGCTGCTGTAAGCATATCGGCCTCAACCAACATTGCTTCAGCAGTAAAACTCCAAACCGTTTTGGCCTTCGATTCCCAAAAAGGTTTGAGGATCACTGGCTGAAGTTTCTTCTTGAAGCGGAAGAGTCAACAAGAAAGAATGCCTGAAGGGACTCAGTGGGCATCATCCCTTGCATCATCGTTTCGTAACGGTCAAAACAGGCACGAGCCTGATTCTTTGTTTCAATGCAATGAAACATCACCATTTGAGATCAAGCCAGGTCAGGTCCAGATGAAGTTTCACCAACTGCGCATAAAATTCTTCTGCCGGACCGTCAAACAGATACCTCAAGTAACAGCATCTGGCCTCATCCGTCCAGGTCCAGTGCTGGGCCTGAGCCTTAGCTTCAAACTGTCAGACAAAAGGTGTCATATCTTCCCGTCCATCATAACGGATGAACAAGTGGACAGGGTTAAAAAACCCTAATGCCTGAATCTCCGACAGGCAAACCCGAAGTTTTAGCCTCAAGCTCAACATCCGTGGGTTTCACTAGGTGGACCCTCGGCCACTGAATGTACAGAGGAACTCTGCGACCGACTCCCGCAGGAGCGGTTTGTGTTCCTCCTGGAGGTAATAACCCGGCCACAACCGCTCGTACACTTGTTGGGTGTACAGGAGATGGTGAGAACCATGGCTGAACCACCTGGGAGAGTTGTCTCTGCTCTCGCAGGACAGCTATCCCTCGGGCAACCACAACAAGTTGCTGATAGGAGAATGATGCCAAAAAGGACATCGTCCCCTGCGGAGTACCAAACTGAGACTCAACCGACTCACTCAAGAGCCTACCTGCCAGTGTGAGACTGCATGCCTCTCTCAGCTGGGGTCCAAGCAACTTCTTCTGCACCATCTTACTGCTCCTCTGGGAACAATGCCGCCACGGTGTGTTCACGCCATAACAAAGACTGTTCAGAGGTCGGACTGCAGGGACACCCCTATAGCACTTTTTTTCTGAGGAACAACCATGACCATTCCCACCAGCAACAATCTCACCCAGTTGCTGTCCCTCTGGCCGTCTTCCACAGCCGATGGTGTCGGAACGCATCTCTAGTCCCTCTCCTACACCGGTTCCCCAACTAGCCATCAAAGGAATCGGGGTTCTTGCCGATTTCCACTGTGCAAACACAGTATGAAACGGCCAATTGTAAGAGTGGGACTACGTATAACCCCGGTGAAATTATGGCCAAAAGTCCATGAAACACTGTCAAACAACAATAAAACCATAATCCACCGCAGTCTCACGAACAAAAGTTCATGATCCATGGTAAAATCACGGTTAGAGTGACTTTTACCATCTTTGACCGTAGATACCTGGACAAAAGTCCATAAACCACAGTGTGTTTCATGGTAAAACAACCTTTTTACCATGTTTAACTGGTCCTGCATGGTCAACCACTGTGCTACAGTAAACCGGTTTATGCCGTAGTCCCACGAACGATAGTCCGTGACTCACGGTACACTACCAGTAACCAACGTTTTTCCACCGCTACCCCATGGGCAAAGTCCACGCCCGGCATGTAATAACAGTTTCACCATCTTTTGACCATGCAAGAGGGGCTGGGTAATGCTACCCCGCACCTCCACCAATTGTAATGACTCAGCTAGGCCGTCTTAATACCCTGTCTTACCAGATCCAGATTCCTTTAGGGGACGGGATTGCAGCATTAGCTGCCCTCTTGCACACCCTATGTCTGTGGGTGGCACCAGTCAATTGGATTCTCCCTCATTGGATGTTGATGGTCGGATGACTGCCGAGGCCTGAAGAGAAACCCACAATGGACGTCGGGTTGAATCCACCGTGAAACCGGTGCAGAAGTACCGGCCAACAAGACGAAAAACAGGACAGTGGTGTAAAGGTGAACTCCCACCTAAAACCCCACCCTCCCTGTGGTAACTTCCCTCAAATAACTGACATGTACACAGTGTAGATTAAAAGGTATAATAAAAGAGGTTTATTCTAATTAAGAAACACTTGCTATTTACACGGTTCTGCTCGAAAGTTGGTCCAGCAGAGAAACACAAAACCAAACAAAAGAACAAAGAAGCAAAGTGATGATGTGGAGGACATCTTGGCCTCCAGCAGGAACATGATGCATATTCTCACTTCAGGGTCTCATCTCACTACACTGCCCAGAGTGTAATGGCGGTTGCCATTATACAGTGCATTTCAGATATATAGATATTAAGCTTGATGGATTCGCCTTAAATTTTCACCATAAACAGATCATATTTTATTACAAACTTTCTGCTAAACAGAATTTTTTTTCTTAAAAAGGTAAAAATTAAAAAAAATTAAAAACTGGAAAATGGCCATTTCATAATTATAGACACACTAATGAACTTTTCACTTTAATTAATTATTGTGACAAAATAACATTCAGAACACAACAGTAACATTAAAATTTATAAGGTATATGACTGTCCTGATGTTTTAGACCTTAAAACATTGTTTTCTACATACTTTAAACTTTAGTTATAAACATATTTACAGAAATTCTGTCCCAAAGCAGCTAAAATGGCACTTTTCAGCTTTGATATTGTAGTATAAACATGGCAATCTGCTTAATAATCACATGTGATGATGTCCGGGGGACACGCGGGCCATTCGAGAGTGGTGATATTTTGGTTCCGTAACCATTCCTTAATTAGGTTATTGGAGGAAACTGGGGCATTTTCTTGCTGGAATACTAAGCTAATGCTACCAAATCGATGTTTTATGGTAGTACACATACACTGTTAATCGCTGATATTTGTTTTGGTTGAAATAAAGGCAAAGCTCCTCATTCCAAAGGTGCTAAACACTTTGCATATTCTCAGGCTCCCACCACCATTGGAAAAAATTCATCCAAGATGATTCTGATGGTTGTTATTATTTTCTTCATATTAGAAGGATGTGAGGAGAAAACCACAATATTTTTCTAAACAAAATTTTGGCAGTGGGGGAACCTAATAATATGGGGAAGATTTAGTGCCTTTGGTACGAGCAGCTTAGTTTTTGAAAAGCAGGCTCAGCCTTTATTTCAACCAAAAGAAATATCAGCGATTATCAGCCATTGTTACGAGAGTATGTACTGCCATAAAACATCAATCCCATAGCATTAGCTTAGTATCCCAGCAAGAAAATGCCCCTATTTCCTCCAATAACCTAATGAAAGAATGGTTACGGAACCAAAATGGCACAACTCTCGAATGGCCGTCGTGTTCCCCGGACTTAAATCTTGTAGAAATCTTTTGGGACATCATTGTACGTGACTATTAAGCAGATTGTCATGATTATACTGCAATATCAAAGCTGAAAAGTGCCATTTTAGCTGCTTCGGGACAGAATTTCTATAAATATGTTTATAAATCTAGGTATGTAGGTATGTATGTTCTGTATGTTGAAAACAATGTTTTACGGTCTAAAACATCAGGACAGGCATATACCTTATAATTTTTAATGTTACTGTTGTGTTCCGAATGTTATTTTGTCACAATAATTAATTAAAGTGAAAAGTTCATTAGTGCGTCTATAATTATGAAACGGTGATTTTCCAGTTTTTAATTTTTTTAATTTTTACCTTTTTAAGAAAAAAAAATTCTGTCTAGCATAAAGTTTGTAATAAATAATAATCTGTTTATGGTGAAAATTTCAGGCGAGTTCATCAAGTTTAACTCGAGATATAACCCATTTTTGGGGTGCGTCTATATATCTGAAATGCACTGTGTCCTCACTGTGTCATGTCCTCTGCCGGGCTGCCTACTATAGCATTATAGTAGACAACATCAGGATTTAGTCTCTCCTCTGCATTACAGGAAGGAGCCAAACTTGTTTGTCACACTGGTACTCATCCTGGAGTATCTTGCAATGTTCTGGTAATGCTCCTGCTGATAAGACTTCCAGGACCTTCTCAGCTTTGCTCATTCCAGGCAGAGTTCATTGTCCCATAAGTAGCAGTTCTTCACTGTCTGAGCTTTTATCGGTGGCATGGATCTCTTGCAGGTTGTTATGAAGTTATGTAGTTAGCTCACAACCCCTTCTGCATCTTGAGGCCAGTCCTAGGCAAATGGTTTTAGGGCAAGTGTGCACATGGCAAGTGTCTTTAGAGCAAATGTCTATTTCCCCGGATGCGACATTTTTATATGTGCAAATGTTTACATCACGCCTGCAACATGTTTATAGATCTATGCATTCATAAAAATAAAAGTTGTATGCATAGTTTGTATTCAAGCAAGAATAATGGGGTGGCTTGGGTACCTTCATATTTTGCCTCGGACAATACCGGGTATCTCTGCTAGTAAATTATATTTAAGTATTAACTCAATATTTTAAGATTGTTAACTGATTACATTGAATTCGACATATTGTTTGTTATCCATTCACACGGCTCTGTAGAACACATTTAGTACTTAAATGCATTTAAATTAACAGGTGAGTAATAGGTATTAATATCTATTCAAGCATTGTATTCATCCAATGCTTTAATTGATACAAATGTTACAATAACTTACTTCATAGTTGTAACATGTTTCAAATTTCAGTATTTAATACTATCCAGATACATCATATTATTATTTTATAGTATAATTTTTGAGGGGTTATTTGTAGTGGGAATGCTCAAAATAAGATCGACTGCATATTAATTTTATTTTTTGTTTTTAGTTTTGACATATTTTTGGGTCTCATTAAGTTTACAATGATGGTGAATATTGGCGATCATGATATATCAACCGTGATAGAGGCTGACAATGAGATGATCAAAGTGAAAACATTAATTCCACATCCATATTATAATAAAACAACATTTGTTAATGACATTGCACTGTTAAAACTGGACAAATCCATCGTATTTTCTACAACTATACAGCCCATATGTGTACCTCCATCAATATTTAACTTAGAAGATCAATTTTTGACAGTTGCTGGTTGGGGTAATCTTATAAAAGGTAAACATGTATATTCATTTGTTTGCCTAGTAACTAACAGTAATATTATTCAATTGTCATAAATTGTTTAATTTTGCATACTTCTCTTTTTTACAGCATTTTAATTTCACTTCGTATTTCAGTTGGCTAAACTGTACCTTTTCAAACACAGTTTAACATACTTAGAATTTTGCCACCAGGAGAAAAAGTCTTCAGCGACCCCCAAACAAATTATTTGCAATATTGGACGTGTTGATTTCTTAGCACCTCTTTTTCTGCCCTTGTTGATGTTTTGAAGCCTCTCTCAATACAGGCAAGTAAAGACAGAAACACGCAGATGTTTACTCCGCATTTTTTATGAGGACAAGCAACTTCTAATTGGTTGGTTATGTGGTCTGATATCACATGCCACGCCCTTTTCAATTTCCACTTGGTTTAGCTTTTTTGTCTGACGCTCATAAAAGGGCGGAGCAAATATCTGCATGTCTCTTGTCTTTACATGCCGGCCTCTCAAAACGCTATTGAATGAATTGAACGCATAACTTGTGATTCAGTATAGTGATGTCACTGATGTGCGATAGTCAAAAATAAACTATCATAGTATTTTACACCACCGATTGAAAGTATCGATAGTCGCTTCAATATCGATGGTGCTATCGATAGTTTTCACCTTTTCCCTATTGGTGGAAATATTTCTTTTACATATTTCTTTTACCTACTGAAAACAGAATAAAGCAGGGGAGAGTATCCTGGAGGTGGCAGTGGCACATAAGTTGATTTTAGCAAACACACTATTCCAGAAGCGAGAGGAACATTTGATTACTTTTAAGAGCTGGGCAGGAGAATCCCAGATTGATCTCTTCATGATTCGGAGTGAGGATAGAAACGAGTGCAAGGATTGTAAAGTGATACCGAGTGAAAACCTAGCGGGACAACATAGGCTAGTAGTGTTAGACCTAAAACCTAGGGGTGCAAAACAGGTGGTCAGACATAAAGGAGACACAGCAATTAGGCGGTGGGCATTATCAGACAAGGCGGAAGAGTTTAAGAATATGGCAGGTAAGATAGCATGGGATTTAGATGGCACTGCAGGAGAGCTGTGGACAAGGGTAGCACAACAGGTCCCTGATTGTGGAAACGAGATACTAGGGACCGTACGAGTAGGGGGTCTCGATTAGACAGAGAAACTTGGTGGTGGGATGAGGAGGTACAGATGGCAGTTAAAAAGAAGAAAGATGATATCAAGACTTGGTGGCATAATGGAAGCAGGGAGGCCCAGATAGAATACAAGCGTGCCAAGCTAGAGGCCAAACAGCGGGTAGCCTTAGGAAAGCATAAGAAATATGCAGACATGTATGCCAAGTTAGGTACCAGAGCAGGAAAAATGGCAGTATATAGAATAGCTAGGGCTCGAGAGAGGAAAGGCAGCGGTATTGAAAAGGTGGGGAGTGTCAAGGATAATGGGGGCAAAGTATTGTGGGGTAGGGAGCCAGTACGGAACAGGTGGGGGAATATTTTAGTAAGCTTATGAATGAGGGAGTAGAGCATGAGCCTTTCACTGGAAGAAATAATGATGGAGAAGAAGTGGAGCAGGTTATGGCTGAGGAAATTGTTCAGGCATTGCAAAAAATGAAGCTAGGGAAGGCTTTAGGGCCAGATAGGATACCAGTAGAGGTGTGGAAGGTCTTGGGGAATGTTGCCATTTCCTGGCTCACAAAGTTATTCAATAGATTGGCTATGGGGATAGAATGCCAGGTGCATGGCGGGACAGCTGGTTAGTGCCTATTTTCAAAGGGAAGGGTGATGTTCAGGAATGTGGGAACTATAGAGGTATTAAACTGATGAGTCATACGATGAAGCTTTGGGAAAGAGTAATTGAAGCTCGACTACGGGGTAAAACTGCAATTGGGGAAAGTCAGTTTGGGTTTATGCCAGGAAAATCCACAATGCACCCTATTTTTGTCATAAGGCAAGTTATTGAGAAGTTTCGGGCTGCAAAGAAAGAGTTACACATGGTATTTATAGATATATAAGAAAGCCTATGACAGAGTACCATGGAAGTTATTTTGGGAGGTCTTACAGAAGAAGGGGTGGGTGAGAGTTATATAGATATGGTGAGGGACATGTATAGGGATGCACAGACAAGTGTTAAAACTGCCTGGGGGTTCTCGGATAGTTTTCGTGTTAGGATTGGTGTGCACCAAGGCTCAGCACTTAGTCCATATCTATTCATTTTGGTTCTGCATGAGTTACTGGCAGGGGTGAGGCAGGTGGTCTCCTAGTGTATGCTGTTTGCAGATGACATAGTCTTAGTTGAGGAATCCAAACTGGAACTCGAGATAAGGTTAGAGGAGACTAGGAATACCTTGGAATCAAAGGGGTTGAAAATAAGTAGGGCAAAAACGAAGTACATGAAATTTCAGTGGTATGGGAAAGAACAGTTGAATGAGGGGATTAGACTTGGAGACAGTTTAATGCAGCAGGTGCATGACTTCAAATATTTAGGATCTGTCCTACAAGATGATGGGAGCTTAGACTTAGACATCACAAACCGGATAAAAGCAGGTTGGCATAGGTCGAGGCAGGCTAGTGGGGTTTTATGTGACAGGAAGTTACCTATAAAATTGAAGGGAAAGTTTTATAGGACAGTAGTCAGACCAGCTATGTTGTATGGGTCAGAATGTTGGGCAATCAAGAAGGTGCATGAGGATAGGTTGCAGGTAGCTGAGATAAGAATGCTAAGGTTTATGAGTGGCGTGACCAGAAGGGATAGGAACAGAAATGATTTTATTAGGGGTAGTGTAGGTGTAACAAATATAGTAGAAAAGATGCAGGAAAATAGGCTGCGGTGGTTTGGCCATGAGGCAGGCAATGAACTTAGACCTGGGAATAAAATGGGGTAGAGGAAGACACGAAAAACAATATGGCGCCCAGCTACTGACTTCACCGTCTTGGCAGCTAATGGCCGTGTAGCAGCTAAAACACAATTAGCCGCCTCATGCCTGGTCACCATGGTGATTCTACCGTTGTCCGCCTATTTAGGAGCAGACACGGCGAATCATCCCATGCAAAGATTGGTAGTGGTGGGAGGACATTTACCAACAATTTCTGTACAACGATGGTAATGGAGGGTGTTCCGGAAGATTTCATGGACAGATTTCTCTGCCCACGGGCCGATTTTTTTGGGCCAGACATCCAGTGGTGGGTTGCCCTTGGTTTCTGCCAAAACCGCAGCAGGTCCCAACCACCGGAATATCTGGCTGTCTCTTTTCCCAACCGTCTGCCCAAACTAGTGGACAACCAGCTCTTTCCCACCAAGGCAGGGACTCTCGGAGGGTTCCCCGCAATGTGGGAAACCCCACTCGAGGGTCAAACCTACTCACCTCATACACCCTCTGTCTCTGCAGACAGAGATTGTACCGAGGTGGAGGGCGTTATCCGCCTCAGAGTCGGTAGACTCTCGCGAGGAAACGGACTGTGGCCTTGGCACTGGAGTTACACTACTCCCTCCATATCATCGCTGCCTGCATCGGAGGAGGTGTCGGAGACACCAAGTCCATGTTCCTCCCTCCACAAATTATCAACATGAAACCGGTCTCGCACTTTCCGAACGTACCCATCTACGAATTTCATTTTGTAAACCAGGTCGGAATACTGTGAGACCACTGTACCCCTCTCAGCTTTATAAACTAAGTTCCACTTCTTCGCCTGGCCGAGCTGCCCAGCCTGGTCTCTAATCCACACCTGAGCACCAGGCAGATATAGGGGCGGGTGGACTTGACCAGTCATACCTCTTTCTGCCATTTCTGAGCAGCCATCAACCTTTGATGTGCCTGCTCCTCCACGGCTTGCTGGTCAGGCAAGTCGCAGATCAGACCATCCGGAAAGAGATTATCAACCCCCTATCCGAGGCTCATGGCCAAACAGCAATTGATACGGAGAGACTTGCGTACTCTCCTGGACAGCAGTGTAATAAGCCCACATGGCAGGCCATAACTTGTCCCACCAATCACACTGTTCTTTGAGGGAATCAAGGTACCGCTTGATGGTTTCCATTATGGTCTTGTTTGTATGCTCCGTAAGCCCATTTGCTTGCAGATGGTACTCCATCTTGAAGTGATGCCGGAACTTCAGCAGGACTTTGTTGGAGAACTTGAACCCATTATCCAAGACAAGAGCTTTCGATGTGCCATACATACACCAAAAGGATCTCATCCTTCAGGAATTTTACTATGCAAGCAGCCGTGGCCCTTCATGCCGCCCTTGTCACACCATACCGGGTGAAATAGTCAACTATGATTAGAACATAGGTGACTCCACCCAAGGAGGCAGAAAACAGCCCAACAAAGTACATTCCCCAGGTATCAACTGGGTACTCCGGCACCATGGGTTGTAAAAATCCCTGACTATGTGTGAACTGTTGCACTCGTTGACACACAAACACGACTTAACATACTCGGCTGTGTCCCGCTTCATACCGACCCAGTAGAAGCATGAGCGCAGTCTCTAGTATGTCTTAAACATCCCGAAGAGACCAGCTTCAGGAGTGTTATGTAGCTTCCATAGACAGAAAGCCCTGCATGACACCAGAACTACCAGTACAGTTGGGTGGATGGATCTGATGGCATACAAAAAGTTGTCTGCCACCACTTCAGGTTTGAGTTTGGGGTCACAGAAGATTTCACTTTTCACCTTGGAGCACCAGCCATCGGCGGTCTGCTCCTTGACCCAATCCAACTCTGAGCAGACTCGGTAAATCACCTCACCTACGTCAGCCTCGACGTATTCTGGTAGAAAAAGGTCCGCCACATCATGAACAGGATACCAACTCAGAGCGTTAGCATCCTCGTGGAGTGTCCCCTTCTTGTACTGAACCTTAAACAGGCACTCTTGAAGTTGCATCCCCTGTCTGCAAATAGCAAAGAGCATGGTGATCCATCACAATCACAAACTCCCGGCTAAAGTAAGGACAGAATTTAACCACGGCAAACATCATTGCCAAGCACTTCTGCTCAGTGACAGAATATCGTGTTTCCGCTCCTTTCATGTGCTGGCTTGCGCAGGTCAGAACACGGGGGAACTTGTAGTCCGGTAACTTCTGGTAGGCTACAACACCCAAGCCGTACATAAGCCGCACGTAAGGTGAGTACCGGTGCTTCGGTTAAAAATGCCTTTAACCAAGCAAATGCTAGTTTACACTGATCCGACCACTGATCCGCCTCCTTCATTGTCAGATCATGCAAAGGCCTTGCCACCTAGAACCTAGAACTTCCGATAGTAACCGGCCAATCCGAGAAAACTTCGAACGTCTGTCACCGTCGTTGGGACATCAAACTACTGGACTGCTCTTACAAGATCCGGGTCCGGAGCCACTCTCTTGGCACTCACTACATGACCGCAATAACGCACTTTGTCAAAGCCAAAGAAACATTTCTTCAGCTGGAGTTTTAGCACCTCCCCTTGTCCAAGGACAGTGGAGAGTCTCGAGAAACTGCTCGAAAGTGTTCCCAAAGACGATAATATCGACCATGTACAACAATCAAGTCTCCCACTTATGTCCTGCCAATAAGAGGTCTAGCGCTTTCTGCATGGTGGCTGAAGCATTAGAGTCCGAAAGGCATTTTCCAGAAGTCAAACAGACCTTGAGAGCAAATGAATGCTGTCTTCTCAACATCTGGCTCAGCCATCCGAACCTGCCAGTAACCACTAGCCACATCCAAGGTTGCGAAGAACTTCGCACCAGCCAACGAATCGAGTACATCATCGATGCGAGGCAATGGATACTTATCTAGCTTATTCTGGGAATTCAGTTTCCGGTAGTCCATGCAAAAATGGAAGCCACCATCCTTCTTGCGAACAAGCAAGGTAGGGCTCGTGTAGGGACTACACGAAGGTCGGATAACCCCTGCAACCAACATCTTCGCCACCTCTTCTCTCTCGATCGCTCTGGCCACTGGAGCAGTTCGACGCAATCCTTCACGCACCGGAGGTTGCCCACCAGTATCAATCATATGTTTGAAAAGAGGTTTCACACAACTCTGTATAGTCGAATGCGAAGTGATCCTAGCGTTCCAGCAGGAACTCCCGAAGCTGTCTCACCTTATCAGGCTTCAGATTGGGACCAATCTTAAGACACTCTTCAAGGGTAGCCACGTTGAGGACCTGGCATCCATTTCCGGATGCCCCTATTAACTTAAATGAGACCTCCCCTGGTCGAACCGTCACCTGAGTGGGGCCTCCCCCTCTCAACTCAGACAGCTCTTCCAGTCTAACACAAGGGCAGCCTCCACAGCTTAAGCTGTGGCTACACCCTCCCCTGTCTCCAGAGTAATGGGTGCATTCCCCAAGTTCTCGAGCCAGATATCATACGTGGCCAACCGATTAGCTGCGGCAATTCCTGCCACTGCCAATACACCACATCCACCTAAGGCTTTCCGGTGCAGCTCCATGAGAAGCAGCTGGCCAGGGCGGGCATGCTCTACCAGGGCCACCGATACAACACGTTGTACATGGGCTGGTAGCCAGACATTCTCCCTCAGTCGTAAGGAACAAACTTCCCCACGCCCGATAGGAGCTCTGGTCTAGGGCAGCTCTGTTGAAATCAGGTTCACCCACCCGTCAACCTTCTCAAGTGCAGACGGGATCACTGGGAGTTGCTGTCCCTGAATATCTCTGGTATCGGTGGTGGAACTGCTTCCACCAAGTTTCCCAAGCGCTCGAGCAGTGAGTGCGGCTTGAAGGGCATCTGGATGTGCAGTCTAGACATCCTCCCAGAAATACTTTCCGGTGCACGATATCTACCATTAAGCCAAAGCGGGAGGCGTGATCAATGCCCAACAATACCTCGCACTATCCCTTTACCAAAAAGAGAGCAACCTTGATGGTTCTCTCGTTGATGGTCAATTCCACATTTGCAACCCCTATGACCTCGATGGAGTGCCCACCCATTCCAAGAAGGAATGACGGAACTGCTACTTCCTCTATATGCAACTCAATCACTTGTGCCACAGTCATGCTTAGGATGAACACATTGGCCCCGGTGTCTACGATCTTCTCCAAGAGACGATCGCCTATCGACACCCACACATGGTGAACCTGTGTCATAGCCTCGGCTCTGAAGTTTAGGAATGTTCAGGAAAGTTCAGGAAAATTCAAATCGAACTTCTGCGTCACATCCACCTTACCGTCTACACCGGACGGTAATTCCAGATGTGCAGAAGTCTGGGATCCAGTCTCACTAACCAGAGACCCGGACCATCCAGCAGAAACGTAAAGAAACTGCACCTCGACTCGTCAGTCCAGCGCTGAGCTCGGGCTTTCGCTTCGAACTTGTGGAGAAAAGGCTCAAAATCCTCTCTGCCGTCGTAATGGGCAAAATAATGGACTGGGTTAAAAAAACCGAATGCCTGAACCTCCGCTGGAACCACTGGAGTGGGCATCCAAGCAGCGGCGCTAACCCTGCGAGGTTGCCTGCTCCGGTTCTCCGAAACGTCAGACTCGGACTCAGCTTCCGAGGGTATCGCCATACGAAACCTTGGTTGCTGTCTGGGCATGAGAGGAACCCTCTGGCCAAATCCGTCAGGAAAAGGCTGGGTTTCTTCCCATAGAGGTACCAGCCTAGCTTGCACCAGTGGTGCCTCCCCTGTGTGGTTTCCCGCATGGGCGACAGTGGAAACTGAGGATTTACCATTGGTTCAATAACTGACCGGGACAGCCGTCCTTCCAACTAGAGAAAATTTATCTCGTAGGCAATCTAAGAGTTCCTGCTCAGGAGCCCGGGCCAATAGGCCCGAGCTACCCGGGCAGTCTTGTCCGGAACTACCACCATCTTCCTAAGGAGTTGACCACCTTGTCCAACCAGACGGGTGGTGGTGGAAACCTGGACATTCGGCCGGGGCTGAGCGCCATGCCCATTGAGATCACCTTTAGCCTCACCGCCGACATGCAATGGAGAATCTCCTGGGAAACAGTCCGTGGTGCGTTTCTGCACCGTGATGTATTTCCCCAAAAGAGGTCGGCCCTCGGGGACATCATCTCCGATGCTTACCTCCAGAGAATCCGCATCCACGCTTCCACCCAGTTCTTGTTGCCAGGGGAACTCCGCCTTCCGCCTCGCAAGGGGACGGTTGACTATGCGGCTGCGTAACTAACCCCGTGTCTGTACCGATTTCCAGACCTTCCATCTGTAATTTCAAGGTTTGCTCCATATTTCACTGTACTTCTACGGTCAAATCCGGCCAAAACCACCAGATAACGGGATTCCACCGTCGAAAACGGTAAATTCATGAACAAAAGTCCGTAAAACACTAACGAACGGATGGAACCGTGCAAAACCGCGGTATCACGGACCAAACTTGTGTCCCACAGTAAAGAACGGTCAGAGTGCTTCCTTACCAGTTTCTACCACGGTACCATGAAGAAATGTCCGTGCCCCACGGTGTGCTTCACGGTAACCGACCTTTCACCACTTTCTACCATGGTTCTACAGACCAAAGTCTGCACCCCACGGTGTACTTGCGGTAACCGACTATTTACCACTTTCTACCGTGGTCACATGGACGAAAGTTCGCACCCCATGGTGTACTTGCAGTGAATACTTTGTACACCACTTAGTACCACGGAACCCAGGGTAAATAAGTGGAAAAGCACGGTAACCAGTGGTTTCCGCCGCTGTCCCATGGACCAAAGTCCGCACCCAGCTGCATACTCGCACTGCAAGGTGATTTGTCCGAATGAACTGACAAATCTACAGTCTTTAACCATACGAGAGGTGGGGTACGTGTATCCGGCACCTCCACCAATTGTAACATCCCGACAGGACCGTCACAATACCCCGTGTAAGCAAAAACAAAACTTACCCGCTTCCAGCTCTGATACGGGGACGGGACTGCACCCGTAACTGCCTCAAACGGTTAAAACGCTGGGAAATGCCGGCACAGAGCTTTCTCTGATGGACACGATGAGGAACCACGTCACCACGACGAGAATATTGCGGTGAAACTAGTTTCACCACGAGCCGACACGAGATACCAGGCGTAAAAGGACGAATGAAGACGGTAGTGTTGTCCCCAACCGGAGAACCCACCCTCCCGCGGTAACTCCCCAATGACCGACACAGACACGGTAGATAATATAAATAAACGTATTTATTCAATGTACTCACAATTGAAGGTAATGAACAGATATTTACACACTTGGCTGGTCAAATTCGCCCAGCCAAGCCCCCATAAATATACAAAGGCCTAAAGGCCACCAAAAGATGTAAGGTGGAGGTCTCCTTGACCTCCAAGGCACAGGTCAGCTTCAGTCTTCTGTCCACAACACACTGCCCAGATTCAATGGCTGACCAAACCATCAAAACCTCCAGGCAACTCCACCTGGAGGGGACAGTGGTCACTTCTGACCTCTCATCCATTGAACTTAATGGTGAGAGGTCTGCTGGCACCAATATGGCATCCATCCCAACAGCCTACTATAGCTGTCAGGCAGACCACCATAGGGAGTTCGTCTGCTCCATCATAAAATTTTGACTAGAGCAGACCAGGTTGCCACAATTTTACAGTTTGAAAGTTTTGTTCTTCATTGAAGGAATAGGACTTAACATGGTATACCACCATCTAGTAGCCGATGTGTAAAACTGTGTACTTAACACTGTTATCCTGGTAGAACTTGAAAAGCTGTTTCAAAACACCAATTTTACAAACTATGATCTTGATGATTCATCTTCTATTAAATAAGATAATACAAAAGAAAAATGCAACCCTATTGATTTAAGTGTTGCCGTTTATCAGAACGATCTCTTTAATTTAAGAGGTGGGACTGGGAGGAAAGGGTCCAGGACCCGGTGAGGTGTGAACCAAACATGGATATTTGTATCCTTGCAACGTTAAAGAAGAAAACAGCATCAGTATGCAATAAAATTTTGACCTGAGGGTCGTATAAGGCAAGGATCAGTAGGGAACACAGTGACTCTTTCATCTTTTGGAATGCGACTTTGCAGTTGCCTGTCCAAGTAGAAGTCTAGGGTCTTTTTTTACCAGTTCTTGCATGGGTTTGGCGATCTTGTAATAGTTGGCAATGAAATGGTTGTAGTAACCAGTCATCCAACGGAAGCTCCTCACTTTCGTCAGGTTTCTCGGTGCAGGGAACCCTTGGATGGTTTGCGCCTTCTCCTCATCTGGTCAAATACCTTTGGCATTAATCATGTGTCCAAGGTATAATATCTCATCTTCTCCAAAGATGCACTTGCTTGGTTGCAGATGTGATGAGCCAGTTTCACACTCACCACCAACATAGTGAGTGCAGATGAATTCTCAATGGTGCCTCCCCATTTGCTTGGCTAGGAAATGGTGGATCCACCGTTATGTGTCCAGTCAAGGCCTTCCCCAATACTATGGATAAATAGTATTGGTGAAAGGTGTATTAATTCACAGGTGTTCCTCCAGGTGGCATTATGGAGGAGTGATGTCACCCCACCTGAGTATATAAGTATACTCATGTGGTCTGGCAGTTGGTTGGACCCTGGAAAGATCATCAGCCAGAGGCTCTGCTCCGGCCTTTGTCATTTCTTTGTTTTTTTGATTTTCTGTTGTGGTTATCCTAGTTGGCAATAGCCATCTTATCTTGGCAACCACATTTTATTTGTGTTAAGTTGTTTTTGTGCCTGGCCAGCAGTTGTGGAAATAGTTTTTATTATGTATACTTTTGTTGAATAAATTATCATTTATTCAACAACAACAGTGAGTCTTTTGGGTTTATACTGGGGGTTTTTTGTAGTTGGTGAGTGTACCCCTCCACCCACGCTTACCAACACTCCCGAGTCGGTTTGGACCGACATGAGACTCAACATTAGACTCGGACATCATACCGTCCTGTTGCCAACAAAGTTCACCGCTACACAATTCGTGTATGGTCCTGCCTCATAGAAAGAGTCTGGTAAGCATTGGTTTATACTTACAAAGTAGTGTGACAAATTGTAGATTGTTATTGTAACACCCAGTAACTCCCGTTCCCACCAAAACCATAGCCTGGGGGATAAACAACTCCTGTATGTCTCTCTCTCCCTTCCTAATTAATATTCTGATGGCAGATTGATACACCATGGTCACTTGGACCTGGTTACACCTCACAGGTGTACACAGGTCCAAGGTATAAAAGAACCGTGTTCTTCTTTGTTCATTGTCCTTGTCTTTGCTCTCTTTTGTATTACGTTTGATTTATTCCGTACCACATGATGGGCATGAGGACGCACCTTTGATATTCACAATTCATTCTTGTAATCTGAGTTTCTCTACAAGAAACAAGAAACTGTGTTGTCTTTTATGTCTGGAAACTAATAACTTCTCTACAGAGGTCAGAGACACCATAAGGTAGGAGACATATGATCCTGAAGCAGCTACAGCATCTTCGATTGGGTAATAACAATGGAGGATGCATATCAGCGTCGACAGAGAGAAGGATGGCCACCATCCCTCTGCAAAGATTTCACCCCCATGCAGAAGGATGATCGTAATCTATCTCCATCCAACTCTTTCGGTAGCTCGAAGCTTCTCCGTGCCAGTTTGGCCAGATTTGTTCCTTTTATCCTCCTGGCTAACTACAATAGTCAGCCTAGCAGACCACTAACAGGATTTGGTCTGCTCTCCCAAATCAATGGGAAACAGAGTAGGCCATGACAGACATTACCACTTGGGAGAGCCACTTCCCGATGCATGGGTAGTAAACCTACTGCCTTACAACATGAACTTTATATTTGCATTCAGTTCTGGGGCTATCTAGTGTTGATGTTCATCAACCTGGTTCAGCAGTCAGGTTGGACTACCTGATGGGCTCATGCATTTAGCCCACAACACAGCCCCACTTATCCAAAAACTGTTGTTATGTCATCTAGTCATCTGTCATCTGGTGCAGCATGCAGCTGCATAGGTCCCCCTGGTGGGCATTGAGGGTGCTCAACATCTTGAGGATGATAGGTTTAGATGCACAGCATTTGATCTGTGTCTAGGGTGGAGGAACATACAGTTGTACCTGTGGTGGGCACATGCATGCATACATACATACATACATACATACACAATTGCTGGCCTCCTTGGCAGCAAAAACCCATTATACAAAAAAAATTCCAAGCATTGACCTTCACAATTTCATGGCCTCCAGCAGGTTCTTGACCTCACTTGAATTTACAACTAACTGCCCAAAATAATCGCCAGCCTGGAGGGGTCTCCAAAAAGTTAGTGATATTTTATTTTCGTTATTAAGTTGAATGGTAAACTTTAAAGTATTTTCATTTAGAGACTCGGTTTGCACTTGTTCCATTTTATTGTACTCTCAATGAACTTCAATGTTCGGCCCCTGTTATTTCAAAAGAAAAAGTGTTTTTAAGAATGCTTGTTTATTCTGTTTGATACACTTTATTTTAATTCTTAATAGTTCTTTTTATGTAATAGTTCTGTTTAATTTTTTTAATTTGGAATTGTTTTGCACATTGCCCAATACTTTTCTTGTTTTAATAAAAAAGCTTTTAACAATATGTTTTTTATCACTAATTAAATTGCAAAATGAAAAATGCATTAACTTGAGGTGTCCGAACAAAATTGAAAACTGTCCATTGAAGTCCATTGAGAGTACAATCCAATGGAACAAGTTTCAGACTTGTCTCATTTCCGGTTTCCATTCTAGGATAACCTTGGGGTATACCTTAATGGTATTTTAAACAACTGTATTTCCGGAACCGGAGGTGTCGAAACAAAATTGAAAACTGTCCATTGAAGTCCATTGAGAGTACAATCTAATATAACAAGTTTCAGACTTGTCCCATTTCCGGTTTCCGTTCTAGGATAACCTTGGTGTATACCTTAATGGTATTTCAAACGACTATATTTCTGGAACCACAGGTGTCCGAACAAAATTGAAAACTGTCCATTCAGAGTACAATCGAATGGAACAAGTTTCAGACTTGTCCCATTTCCAGTTTCTGTTCTAGCATAACCTTGGGGTATACCTTAATGGTATTTCAAACGACTGTATTTCCGGAACCAGAGGTGTCCGAACAAAATTGAAAACTGTACATTAAAGTCCATTTAGAGTACAAGCTAATAAAAAAGGTTCCATGATTCTACTATTAATGGTTGCAGAAATATCTTCATGTGGGTTATGGCATTAAGGTATACCCCAAATGTTTACACCAAAAATGGTAACTGTCCAAAAGAAAATTTCACTTGTCCCAATCAGTCCATTGGGTATATATTCTATTTCAGTTGTTGTGTTAGTTGTCCCAAACACTTTGGGGTATGGCATTAAGGTGTACCCCAATTTTTGTATGAAACTTTTCTCAAAAATAAAAGCTGTCCAAAAAATTTAAAGTGTTGTCCCAAATTGTCCATTGCCAGTAGATGTTGTCCAATTTAAAAAGAAGTTTGTCCCAATCACTTTGGGGTACACCTTAATAACAGCTTCATCTGTAATGGTTTTAACTTCCTCCCGAACCAGAATTGAATAAGTGGCCTAGCCAACCACTTTCAGCCCATCCAAAAGAGCGAACAGATACCCCTAAGAAGATTCTATTCACCCCTGAAGGTGGTTCATTACAATGGTAATTATCCAAGATACATATACAAAGGTACATATACATATAATAAAAGTTTTTATGGTGCGTTTCATGCCAAAACTGAATGTGGTCAATAGATGGCACAGACTACTTAGTGCTTCAGCCAACAATTTTAACTTGCATTTTTGTGTGAATTAAATGAATAACGTTTTTGTGAATGATTTGGTACATAAAATTTATAAATTAATTTATACATGACAATCGGCAGTTATACACTTGTAAAATGTCCCTTTATTGCAAATGGTTTTAGGGGAAATGTCTTGTTTGGGCAAATGGTTTTATAGCAAACGTTTGTTTAGGGCAAGTGGTTTTAGGGCAAGTGTCTTTATTGCAAATGTTCCTTTAGGGGCAAATGGTTTTATTTTTGACCCAGGCAATGCCGGGTATCTCTGCTAGTTATCTATATTTTGGATGTAGGTTGTCTGTCTGTATGTTTGTCCACTATGCATTTTCAAATCCTTTCACCTATCGAAACGAAATTTGGCATGAATACTACCTATGACACTAAAAGTGAATTAGGGTACCTGAGAGCCCCGACAACCACCCAGCATGTGCAAGATGGGGATTAAGACATGTCCTCATAGCTTTCTATATGTAGTCTGCTATACTACAGTATATATCGGTCTAGTGTATCTATACAAGGTGGTATAGACAATGGCCCTAAAGTTATTTGTTCTAAAACCAGCTGCACTAAAGGGACAGTAGCCTTAAAGACATTTGCCCTAAAGAAACATACCAAAAACCATCTGCCCTAAAATGACATTTGCCCTAAAGAGACAGTTGCCTTAAAGGAACATTTGCCCTAAAACCATTTGCCCTAAAGAGACAGTTGCCTTAAAGGAACATTTGCCCTAAAGAGACAGTTGCCCTAAAGGAACATTTGCCCTAAAACCAGTTGCCCTAAAGAGACAGTTGCCCTAAAACCAGTTGCCCTAGAGACAGTTGCCCTAAAGAAACAGTTGCCCTAGAGACAGTTGCCCTAGAGACAGTTGCCCTAGAGACAGTTGCCCTAGAGACAGTTGCCCTAAACCATTTGCCCTAAAGGGACATTTGCCCTAAAGGGACATTTGCCCTAAACCCTATTGTTCTAAAGGGACATTTGCCCTAAACCCTATTGCCCTAAAGGGACATTTGCCCTAAACCCTATTGCCCTAAAGGGACATTTTCCCTAAACCCTAAAGGGACATTTTCCCTAAACCCTATTGCCCTAAAGGGACATTTTCCCTAAACCCTATTGCCCTAAAGGGACATTTTCCCTAAACCCTATTGCCCTAAAGGGACATTTTCCCTAAACCCTATTGCCCTAAAGGGACATTTGCCCTAAACCTATTGCCCTAAAGGGACATTTGCCCTAAACCTATTGCCCTAAAGGGACATTTGCCCTAAACCCTATTGCCCTAAAGGGACATTTGCCCTAAACCCTATTGCCCTAAAGGGACATTTGCCCTAAACCCTATTGCTCTAAAGGGACATTTGCCCTAAACCCTATTGCTCTAAAGGGACATTTGCCCTAAACCCTATTGCTCTAAAGGGACATTTGCCCTAAAGGGACATTTGCCCTAAAGGGACATTTGCCCTAAAGGGACATTTGCCCTAAAACCATTTGCCCTAAAGGGACATTTGCCCTAAAACCATTTGCCCTAAAGGGACATTTGCCCTAAAACCATTTGCCCTAAAGGGACATTTGCCCTAAAACCATTTGCACTAAAGGGACATTTGCCCTAAAACCATTTGCATTAAAGAGACATTTGCCCTAAAACCATTTGCACTAAAGGGACATTTGCCCTAAAACAATTTGCACTAAAGGGACATTTGCCCTAAAACAATTTGCACTAAAGGGACATTTGCCCTAAAACAATTTGCACTAAAGGGACATTTGCCCTAAAACCATTTGCACTAAAGAGAAATTTGCCCTAAAACCATTTGCACTAAAGGGACATTTTCCATAAAACCATTTGCACTAAAGGGACATTTCCTCTAAAACCATTTGCACTAAAGGGACATTTCCCCTAAAACCATTTGCACTAAAGGGACATTTTCCCTAAAACCATTTGCACTAAAGAGACATTCCCCTAAAACCATTTGCACTAAAGGGACATTTCCCCTAAAACCATTTGCACTAAAGGGACATTTCCCCTAAAACCATTTGCATTAAAGGGACATTTCCCCTAAAACCATTTGCATTAAAGGGACATTTCCCCTAAAACCATTTGCATTAAAGGGACATTTCTCCTAAAACCATTTGCACTAAAGGGACATTTCCCCTAAAACCATTAGCACTAAACGACATTTCCCCTAAAACAACTTTTTTCTCTCGTTTTATACGGTTTAGTGTCTTTCGGTGGAGTATGTTAAATGGATTATGCATGCTGCTGGGGCACAAAAAGTGTCAAATGACGTTAATTTACACTACTGATTAGGGCAAATGTTTTTTATGGCAAGTGAATTTATGGTTAATGTCTCTAAAAGGCAAATGGTTTTAGGGCAAATGTCCCTTTAGGGTAAATATCATTTTAGAGCAAATGGTTTTAGGGCACATGTCCTTTTATGGTAAATGGTTTTAGAGCAAGTGTCTTTAGGGCAAATTTCCCACACCCCAATCAAGCACATATTTTGTAAGAAGCTATCTACATGTTTGGCACTGGCACTAAAACAGACATCATTTAACCTAAAATATATGTTCTAATACCAAATCACCTAAAGGGCATCTTGTCCTAAAATCACATGCCTTAAACATTTGCTCTACTTTCATTTGTCCCAAATACCCATTTGAAATAAATGAGTGTGACCTAAAAAAAACTTGACCAAGTCATTTCACCTAAATATCCAATTGACCTAAATATTCATTTGACCTAAAAGGTCATTTGGCTTAATGGAGCATTTAGCCATGTTTACCATAAAGGACATTTGAAGTGAATATGCATTTGACTTAAAAGTTCAGTTGACCTAAATAGCCATTTGACCTACAAGTACATTTCACCTAACTGACATTTAACCTAAAAGACATTAAACCTAATGACAAATTTATATAAAAGGACATTTGACCTAAATAGCCATTTGACCTACAAAGAATAATTGACCAGCAGCGTTTGACGTAAATTCATATTAATTTATTCCATATATCCCTCTGATAGATTCTGACATGCCTTTTGAGTTTAAGTGGTGGCAATTTTCTGTACAACTTGCCATTGCACTTATACGAAAAGAGAGACCAAAAAAGTGGTTTTATCGAAAATGGTTTTACAGTAAATGGTTTTAAATCAAGTCTCTTTAGGGCAAATGCCTTATGGACACTTGCTCAAAAGGGACAAGTGTATTTAGGGACAATGTCTATATCCTGGATACCACAATTATATCTATGTATTCGTGAAAATAAAAGTTGAATGCATAATTGATTTTCAAGCGAAAAGAACAGGGTGGAATGGGTATGTTCATATTTTGCTCTGGGCAGTGACGGGTAGCTCTGCTAGTTAAAAATAAAGTACTATGAAAAATGAACAAATATAATGTATATTATTTTTCTCAACAGATGGTTTCAAGAGTGACACTTTGCAAGAGGTTACTATACCTGTTATAGGAAGGTCAATTTGTCAAGCAATTTTCAAGGAGAAGACAACAATTGAAAAAACAGAGTTTTGTGCTGGTTTCCTTGATGGATCTGGAGATGCTTGTCAGGTTATAAATTACACTGCAAAAAGATTATTTTTGGCACACCAATGCACACACCAATGCACACAAGTGTTTTAGTTAAACCTGTGGAATAGTTTCAATTATGGTATGATACAGCTTGTACCATAAAATATATACACATTTTGGTTCTTAATTACTGTTTTTTTAATTTAATGTAATAATTTTATAATTGTGGTGACCTGGTCTACATTGTGAGCAGAGACGATGCTTGACTCATATTTTTGTAGTTGTTTCTTCCTCTATCGCGTGATAGCTACACGAAGATTGGAGCAAAGCTAATAGGTGGATGGTGATGGATGGTTGGCAGACTCCTGAGAAGGGGTGAAATCTCCCAGAAAGATGGCGTCATTCTTTTTTGATCATTGACGTTGTTCGTTATCCCTCTTGCAATGGGGTCTTTGGCCTGTTCAAAGAAGGGTTAGTCTCCTAACAAAGAGACCACATAGCTTCTGATTATAAACACTTTATTCATTCTTGTTCCACAAAGCATGATGATGTACGAGCATGAATTGATTGTATTAGAAGTGTGTCCACATGCCCATGCTGTAATACGGTTGACTATCAACATATGACAATGACTTGAGCGATAGAATTGACGAAGAATAAAAAGAAATGTGGTCTTTTTATACATTTGGACCCGCGTACACCTACAAGGTGTAATCACGTCCAAGTGACCGCAGTTTGAGAGATATCCCTCCGCCTGATCAAGTCCAATACAGAGGGAGGGAGGGACAGGAGTGGGGTGCACAACACACCCCAGGCTAACATTCTGGGGGATAATGAACTACCAAGTGGTACAGCATGCACCTGAAAGATGGTGATGCAGAAGAATTTGTGGTAGTAGTCTGCTTTATTGACTATGGTGCTCAATAAGCAGGTGGCCATATTGTGTCTGTTTGAGTATTTCACCTGGTAACCAAGTGTGTTATTAAGGTTAGAGATTAATTTCATCTACAAGTATTCCTCAATGTGGCATCAGGAGGATGACATCACCCAGCCAGGTTATAAATTTTGATTTTCTGGCGGAGCTTGAAAAGTCTGGTATCTTACTTGCCACAGCCAGAAGCTACATGGTACATAACATGATTGCATGGCATTACACAATGCTTCAACACTCTTTGGGCAGTTCAGTCTGGTTCTCGAATAGTTATTCAGTGCACTGGCCAAGTTGACATTTCACGCCTGTTTTGTCCATGATACGTGGCGAGGGACTCTGTTTGTTGGGCCATTTTTGTAAAGTTCACCAGAAGAACAACCATGGTACAAAGCCTGCCAGACACAGTTGTCCTGTAAAGTATGGCAAAAAGTTTGTTAGACCAAGTTGGGTTGTGACCATTGGTGGAGGCACTGGGTACCATGGTACCTGTACCCTCTGGATGGTGAACAGTTAACAGGCATACCATTAGGCTGTTGACAAGCCAAACCAACTTGTTACTGCATGGGAAAAGGTGTCAACCCATTTCTCACACAGTAGGCAGTCGAAGTGCTGCTAGAGTTGGTATGTGCCTTATTTCGCCCAGTACTGGCCTGTGCCTAGGACTGTGCCAAGCAGGGTTTTTCTGGTGATACATGGTTGTGCCTTGGCTGGCTATATTCAGTGTCTAGTTTCAGATCTGGTCTCCGGTCAACAGGTGAGGTGGACTGCACTGTGGGCTGAGACCCATTTGCTTCTTCCAGTACTCCAGAAGATATAGAATCGCTGGAGGTCAGTTCAGAGTGACATCTGCATAATTTTCAAGAAGACAGTGGCCACCTGCAGGTACCACGAGGTTAATTAAATATATATTTTAATAAACAAACAATTAAACTTTCTGAAATAAATATGACCAAACAGCATTGCTTCCCAGTTTCACCACATGAGTAACACTCAAGATTTGTTGTCCACACAAGAGGAAAAAATTATGGTCTGAAGTCAAGCACACTCCACAACTTGCATTTTAATCATGGCCTTAAGATGATGAACATTTGGGCCATTAACAGGTGAGCCTAGTCCTCACTAACTTAGGTTTGAAGCACTGCCTGATGACTCCAGAAGAATAATGATGATTTGTTGTTGAACTCAGAGGATAGTATTAATCAAGCACATATGCTAAATTCATGTACATTATAAAATTCACCTTTCATCCATGAAGTGCTTGTAGGGGTCTGAGGGTGGTTGAAGAAGTTGGATCTGCAGCCATGGGTGGTATCCTTCCCAGGTGGTGACGATCCATCCATTCTTGAAACCCTGGAAACTGTCCAGCAAACTTCGGTGAACTATCGGCGACTATCCGGGCCAGTGGTTGTCCAATAAGGATGCTGTAAACAGCATCCCAAAGGACGACGGCCTGGTAGGTGGTGCACGTCCTCCAGACGATCATTCGAGTGATGTTATATGCTCTGTTAAGTGGAAACCCCAGGAAACTGTTGATAAAGGCCCAAATGCAATGTACAAAAGCTATGCCCATTAGGAATCTGATTCGAGCGGTGAAACATGAGCAGTGGTTGTGTGAATGTTTGTGGTCACACATTGTGTTTTGTTTATAGTAGGGTCATGGCAGTTAGTGACCGATACTGCTCTCAGTAACCGACACCCTTGTAATTTTATACACTGAGTAACTATGGTTTACCTACATTTAATGAGTATTATGGTGTTGTTCTAGTCCAGTGGCGTGTCAGATTGTTGCATTGGTGGTGTTGCTCTTTAGTTGGGCGTGATAGTCCCCAACTGGTGTAAAGAGGTGTGAATTCTTTATTGAGTTGTGTTAGACTTTAGGAGAATCTCCCTCAACACGTGGTATATGGCAACCACGTGGAGGATATCAGAGTTTTAAAGTCCTCAATAAAAAACAGCAGATGCACAATGCAAAATCTGAGCTGGGTAGACCACCCAATCAAATATTGCACTGGATGAAATAGGAAGTGTGAAAAGTGAAGCTAGAAAAGTGGTAACTGCATGCTTGCAGGTTAACTTGAAATAAGGAGTAAGAGTGTGCGTGTAGAGAACACACAAACAGACAAAAGTCCAAGATGACTCGACTTCCACAGAAAAAAAAACAGACAAAATGGCTGGGCTTTTATAAAAAGAGAAAGGATGAAGAAAGCTGAATTTGTTTTAAAGTGTAGGAAATACTGGTGTCTCAGAATTTAGTTTATTGAAAAACAAACAAATTCAGTGAAGAAGGATGAAAATGATGATTGTTTAGTGAAGCACAATGCTTGCTAAACAAGAAGAAATGTTCAGATGGACGAATTTGGATGTCCTCACTGGTGGATGGCTCTGGATGAAAAGGCAGAGTCAAAAGTAAGTGAGGAACTATGGAGAAGAAATCCGGTAGGTGGCGTGTGATGTGGCCACTTCTGGTTGTTGAGAAATTGTATTGTCCAAAAAGAAGAAATCCGCCAGTTGGTGCTTGTAGCCACCAAGAGGAAATGCAAAAAATAAAGAAAATCCAAAAGAGAAAGAGGAATTTTCTCCAAAAGAGAAACTCTACCAGGGGGCACACACATGCAGACCCACTGGAAGAGGAAATGAAAGAAGAAAACAAAAAGAGAAGAGAAGAATCAACAATGTTCTCACATAGAGCAAAAAACCGCTCCATTGGTGCCAATTGTGGCAACCTGGTCTGCTCATTTGTAAAAAAATTTGTATGGTGGTCTGCCTGACAGCTACAGTAGGCTGTTAGGACGGACGCCATTTTGGTGCTAGCAGGCCTCTCACCATGGAGTCTATGGGTGAGAGGTCAGATGTGACCTCTGTCCCCTCCAGGTGGAGTTGCCTGGAGGTTTCCTGTGGCCTGGTCAGCCACAGGATCTGGGCAGTTGGTTGTAGGTTGTGGATGTGTCTAGACCTGTGGGTGGAGGTCAGGGTGACCTCCACTGTCCGGCGTTTGGGTCTTTGTTTGCCTTTTGGCCAGTGGGCCTTTTGTTTTGTATAAATTCCTTGGCTGGGTGAAGTTGCCCAGCCAAGTCCTGTTAATAATATCAACTGCCGTAAGTGTAATTAAACACTTTATTTTATCATCTACACTTGTGTCATGTGTTTCTTTTGGGGGTTACCGCGGGAGGGTGGGTTTCCGGTTTGGGGGTAACTCCACCATCCATTTCGACCTCTTTCGGCCGGTAAATCGTGTCGGCTCGCGGTGAAACCGGAGTTTCACCGCGATATTCTCGGCGAGGCGGCATTTTTGTCGTGTCACCATTGAGGGAGCTCCGCACCAACACCACCCAAGGGGTGCACCGTGCGGAGAGGCGGCTGCGGGTATGGTCTCGTCCCCGTCGTCGGAGCTTGGTCACCGGTAATTGAGAGCGTTTTTGCATTTTTATTTACCGTGTATTGTAGCAGTCCGGCGGGACGTTACACTTTTTGCCCAAGATGCCGGCCCGAGATGCCCCCCAAGATGCCGGCCAGCTTCAATGGTGTCCAATGGAGATAGTTCATGTGAGTGTTCATTGAGGTGATGATGGCGAGTTGTTTTGAAGACTGATGACTTGGGATGCAGGTGTCCGAACGGAAACAAGATGAAGAACAAAACACAAGAAAAGGGTGGAAGAAGAGTCCCATGTGGCATGAAAAAGTGTGTGCCTTGTTAATCATCAAACAATGATACGGAGTTTGATGAAAAATGCATCTTGAACATTCAAAAGAAGGGTGAAGAGTACAGTGATGTTCAGAGACACACGTCTCTCAAAAGAGATATTTCACAGGTAGACAAGTAGATGAGCTTTGTTTATTCATCGCACAATGATACGGAATTATGATGAAAAATACGCACCTCATAAATTAAAAAGTGTCTGATGTTTGCCTATTTACCAACCAATGATATGGAGGATGATAAATAGGGTGCCCCTCGAAATTGAAAGAAGATTTAAGAATAAAGGGATGATGATGGAAACATAAAACACAAAATACACAAACAGATGGAAACACGTGGTCCAAAAAAACTGATGCCAAGGTGTTTCCCACGTACTTGATGGATCGACGTCAATACAACAGTTCTGTTGGAGCACGTGCTTCTTATGACGAAGTGATCCAGCAGACCGTCCATCCGTATTATTTTCCTCTGCTTCAGCGTGAACGGAACAGAACTGTGCGGTCTACCAGTGATGTGTGTGATCACTGAGTCTCAACACAATTCAACAAAATCAGGGCCATGTGGTCGACCATTAATACGATCGCCAAGTCTCTTTCAACACGTGGCTCCTTTGTAAAAAGGACGGACGAAGACTCGTGATGCACAGTCATGAGACTTAAGACGATGGACATCTTCTGTAGACCGGTCGGAGAAGGCAAAATGAAGGCATATCCCGCACCTTCACTCAATGTGGGCAATAGGTGGCCACTTGACTTTTTTGAACATCTCATTATGCTTTCATTTCTGTAACTCGTTTCTTCTCTCGATTGTGCGATGGCTGCACGGAGAAGATTCGAGCTACAGAGGTAGTTGGATGGTGATGGATTGTAATCATCCTTCTGCGTATAGGTGTTCAAGGAAAGAACTGGTTGAAGTTAAATATTTTTAATATACCTCCATAAAATAAGATATATAAATTTAGATTATGAAAACAATCCATAAATGTGTAAAGCACACCTGACTAAAAAAAGAGAAGTTACCAAAATCAAAAAAAGTTTTAACTTTCAAATTATTTGTTATATTGAAAAGTAAGAAAAGTAAAATTAAAAATTGTAACTTTTAACTGAGACAGAAAAAACTTCCTTGATAAACATCACCTATTTGTCGTATATACATGTGTATACAACTTAGCTGAGGTTGTTAACATAAGTGATCCAGTTTGTCTCCAGAAATGCACAGCTCTATTCACACCATGTTTTTACTCCATTGTGTTTCTGTGCAAGTTTGTAAATTTTATTTTATTTGTAGGGAGATTCTGGAGGTCCTGCTATTTACAAGTGTAATGAACACTATTATGTTGCTGGCATTGTGTCATTTGGTCTAGGATGTGCAACCAAAGATTACCCAGGAGTTTACACTCATGTGTCTCACTATGCTGACTGGATAACAAACAATACAAATGATGACAAGCCGTGCTTTCCAGTGTGTTAAATATATAATACTGAAACCGGGGTTAATAGATGCGCATTTTTTTCTGACCGTTATTTTTGTATGTAACAAAGACTTAAAAGTTCTACAAAATGGTAAATGATGCCATATGGAATGAAATACCTATCAACACTTTTTATTAATGTTTTAATGTACTGTATACGCTAATTAATATGTTACATAATTTTAATCAATAATAATATACTGTACAATACATCAGTACATTATAAAGATCCTGTTAGCTTTCAATCGTATTAGCTATCACTTGTAGTGGTGTTCACGTGTTGTAGATGGCATTTTTCTATTATATATTGAGGTTGGTCAATTGGTGGCATCCAGCTGCTGCTAGTTAATTTCTCAGAAAACCAATAGTGGTAGTATTGCAGTATAGAGAGCCACGCATCTGAGTGGTTGGGATATAATTATTGCAGCATATATCCTGCACGTGCAGGATATTTACTTTTATTTTTTAATAATTCCTCGCTTCTCAATGGACCTTATGTGGACGTAACCTCTAGAAACAGTAAGCGAAAAGATGGCCCCTAAGAAGTTAGCAGACGAAAGTTTGACACACTTCTTGCTAAGTACTCGCCCAATTTTCATGAATTTTTGAATAAATAAAGACAAAAGTATGTAGTTTCACATCCATGCATTATATATATATGTATATATGTATATATGTATATATGTATATATGTATATGTATATATGTATATATGTATATGTATATATGTATATGTATATATGTATATATGTATATATGTATATATGTATATATGTATATATATATATATGTATTAAGCCAGGTCTCTGTTTGTGTAACGTCGGAATTTATATAAATTTAAATGAATAAATAACCGCTTTTTTTTCTCAAGGTCAACTATATGTTGCACACTCCCCATCCAAGAACCCCATGATATTAAATTGGAGAGGGGAAAATGTTGGAGAGAGAGAGAGAGAGAGAGAGAGAGAGAGAGAAACATGGAGGGGGAAAAGTGGAAGGGGGTGACTGAAATTGAAATGGAGTACAAAAGGAACAAACGACGTGCATGCACACACCAGAGAAAATGAAAAACTCATTTTCTCTGGTGATTATAGGGAATAGGGGATAATAGTAGCTAGGGGATAATAGGGAATAGGGAATAATAGTAGCTAGGGGATAATAGTAGCAAAATTAAACTACATTTTATCACAGGCAATTGTGCCTAGCATTAGAATTTCTATTGCTGAGTCCTTTTATGAACGTCATCAATTTCTAATTGGTTTGTTACTTGTTCTGACATTATAAAAGGGCGGTGGAAAAGAAATTCTAATGCCGTGCACAATTGCCTGTGAATTTTGCTCCCGCCATTTATGACGGGTTGCCCCACTAGGTTTTTTTAATATTCCTCATTTTTTTATTTTCGATGGTTTGTTCTGAACGTGTCTGAAAAACCGTAACTTTTAACATGGCAGCCAATGGATATTTCGATATGTTGCAATTTCTTTTGCTAATTTCTTGCAAAGTATCATTAACATCAACAGTTTGTAAATCTCTGGAACATATAATCTACTCTTTCACAATGATGCACTTAATTAGCAATAAGCTAATCATTGAAATTCAACATAGCTTTAGAAAAGGTCGATCATGTGACACCCAGTTAGCATTATTCGTACAAGACATCCGGTCAAAGTTGGATACTCAATCTGAATTTGATGTAGTATTTTTAGACTTTGCAAATGCTTTTGATAAGGTAAAACACTCGCTGCTGATAAGCAAGTTGATATTTTTTAATATCAACAATAAAGTAGTCAGGTGGGTATCATCTTTTCTTTCCAGTAGACAGCACGTGTTCAAATTGATGGTTTTACCTCAGATTGGCTCAATATAACGCCTGGTATTCCCCATAGTAGCATTCTTGGTCTTTATTACTGTTTATAAACAACCTACCCAATTATATTAGCGGCTCAATCTTTCTGTTTGCTGATGATGCTGTTATTTATAGAGAAATTAAAAGTAATAACAAAGTTTTTCTTAAAAAAAGAATTTAATTTAAATAACAGATTGGTGCTCTCAATGGCATCTACAGCTGAACTACAGAAAATGCAAAGTTATGCATGTCTCCCATAAGCATAATCCAAATGATGCAGATTATGCTTTAGTAGATAATCTGTTGAGTCATGTGCATATTGTGAGCTTTTGACGTTGAATCTATTTTCTGACCAACTTGTAGATGGTGTTTTCTGCGACTCGTTTCTTCTCTTGATCGCACGTTGCCCGCACAAAGAAGATCTGAGTCACAGAAATAGCTGGATGGAGTTGGACTACAATCATCCTCCTGCATGGGGGAGAAATCGATGCAGAAGGATGGTGGCCATCCTGCTCTCTGTCGACGCTGATATACATCTTCTCCTGGGATGTAATTATCCATCAAATATTTTGTAGCTGCATCGGGTTCTGTATGTGCTCTTTACCTGATGGTATCTCCGGCCTCTGTAGAGAAGTTATTAGTTTTGGAACATAAAGACAATGCTTTTTCTCATTGTAACACTTTTATTCATCTTTGTAAAGAAACACTAAGAATACAAAAATGAATTGTTTCGTTAAAGGTGCGTCCTCATGCCCAAGATGTGGTACGGAATATCTACGTAATACAAAGTTTAGAGCAAAGACAAGGACCAGGAACAAAGAGGAACACGGTCCTTTTATACCTTGGACCTGTGTACATCTACGATCCATGATCCACGGTCCTAAGTGTATCATTCTGCCACTTCGATGTGCATCAGAAGTGAGTCAGAGAGAAAGAAGGGACAGGTACGAGTTGTTTACCCCCAGGCTATGGTTTTGGCGGGGACGGGAGGTACTCGGTTTTACATACCCCCAACTTTGCTTGGAGTACGTCCTCATACTCCAGGCAAAGGGAGAAGGTGAAGTTACGCAAGCAGGGCAGCATGGGTAAATGTGGAAGCACCTTGTACAGAGGTATATTCAAAAGAGGGCACTGGTACAAAAGTGCCAGTGTCCTCTAACTCTCCTCATGAATTTACAATGGATTTTTATATTTTAATTAATTTTTCTTACACCCACGTTGGGTGGTTGCATGCACACGTGCATGCCGAGATGTATCCGTGAAGTGCTTGTAGGGGGTCTTGACGGTGATTGAAAGAGGTGGTTCCGCAGCCCTGGGTGGTGTGCCTCCCAGGTGGAGACAATCCATCTATTCTCGAAACCCCGGAGACTTTCCAGGTAACTCCGGTGAATGGTGGCATTTGCAGTGATCATCCGGGCCGGTGGCTATCCAGTGAGGACACTGTAGAGAGCATCCCAGAGGATGGCGGCCTGGTAGGTGGTGCAGGTGCTCCATACGATCATTCGAGCGATGTATGCTCCGTTAATTGGGACCCCCAGGAGACTGTTGATGAAGGCTTGCTGTAGGGCTCCATGGGCCGGGGTGATGTGCTGCTCTGCAAACTGGTAGATCTCGACATACCTGCCGGAGGACACCAGGATGGCCATGGAGAGTTGTAGGTGGTATAACATCCCCACGACGTAGCGTCCTTTTTTCGGTATGTAGAGGCGTGGAAACCCATCCATCAGGTCATAGTTGCCCAGGTAGTAGATGTTCACTGGCCTCATATGTTGCTGCCAGAGTGCCCAGCTGTTGTTCAGCAGTCGCTCACCTCGTGCTTCTTGGCAAAGTGGCCGGTATACCGGTAGTTTTCTGGTGATTACGATCAGAACTCAGAACAGTTGTGTCACTTGTGGTAAGATTATGGGTGCCGGTGGTGGCTCCAGAATTGTTGGAGCCGGATTAATGTGGTTACGTGAGGTAGTTGATGTCGTCAGGTAGACAGCACATGCTGTGTCGACTGTGACTCCTTCCGCCTCTGGTTGGCGCATTGCGGTGTCATGTGGGTCTACACATGTAGATGGGCCGGGGATGGCATCATCCTGGTTTTCCATTGTCTCACTATGCTGCGACATCTTCCTTTTCTTGTGATGATTCTTGATGTGCTGGTGACCAGCCCAGCATTGTTTGTATCCTTATGTATTTTCTGATCCCCCATCTTAGGTGTGAAATTCCAGAATCCCATGAATTAGATGAAACTCCAATAGGCCACCCAAGTTGTGTTTATTATTGGGAGTCCACTGGGTGTCGGTTTCCGGGTATTGAACGCCGTTCTTCATCTCTTGTTTGTTGTGGTTGTCAGATGACCTAATCCCCAGACGCAATGTGAAAGGTATACCTATACCCATTAGGAATTTTTATTCGATCTGTGGTGAAATGCAAGCAGTGGTTATGTACATGGGGCATCCGTGGATGACCGATGTGACGTGAAGATAAGTGGTTTGATAAGTTGATGAGTGGTTTATTGCTGATGTGGTTCTTGTTATTGTGGGAAGTTGGTTTCTTCTCCCCCTCCAACCCTTCGACAACTGTCCTCAGTTGTTTCGGTTTGATGTGGACTATGTTCACCGTGTCTCGAATGAATCTCCCAAATGCGTCTTCATGTTCCAGCTCTAGCACCAAGTCGCTGATGATCCTGGTTATGGTGTAAAAATCTATGTATAAAGCAGCTTTTTGGTTTCGTCAGGCACGATGCACTGGTCTCGGACGAGTGCTGGATCTCTAATTTTGTATGGGTGGGAAGTCTTCCATCTTGCATCATAATATTTCTTCTATCGCAAATGAGCCTCGTGTAGGTTGGCTTTTGTGAGCTCGACCTTTTCCGTGGCGACCACAGAAGGTGCTGCAGGGTTCGGATCCATAACCTTTGGTAGAAGAGGTGCCCGGTTGTCGACTCGTAGTCGGGCCTCTCTTCCAAACATTAGGTGATATGGCGAGAACTTTGGTGATGTATGTATGGCGGCATTATAGGCGAAGGCGGCGGCTTGGAGATGGAAGTACCAGTCCTGCTGTCCTTTCCCAGGCGTTAGAAGTCTCTTGACGATCTGCATTATAGTTTTATTTGTTCTTTCTGCAAGACCATCTCCTTGCGGAAAGTATGCTGTTGTGGTGGCGTGCTTTATCCCCAGCTTGTCTGTGAAAGGTGTCCCCCAATCTGTTATTATCCTCCTGGGCATCCCGATAAGATATACGATTGTATCTTGGAGGAAATTCTTGGTTGTTTTGGCCGACTGACTGTGCACGACTCATGCGAAGCAGAACCTGGTGGCATAATCTACCACCAGAATGATGTGCTTGACACCACCCAACGACTTGGGCAGGGGGCCGATGTAGTCGATTCCCCAACATTCTCCTAGATCCCCAATCGGCATTTCTTGCAGGAATCCAGGTTCCTGATGATCTGCTGCTGTTCGGGGCTGCTCCTTTGAAGGGGCTCCTGTATGGGGGCATGATCTCCAGTGTCGATCTGATGCTCGGTTACATTGGTGCATCCAAGTTCTGACGTCTCCAGAGCGAAGACATCTCGATAGGATCTCAAAAGATCCATTAGAATGCACCTCTGGCCATTACGTAGTTTAGGCCCGAGTTGCTTTGATTCGTCGAATTGAGCGCCTGATTCTTTCGTCATTATCTGGTCAGTGTTTGAAGTTGCCTTTACTTCAACCGTTTCGATGCAGTAGTCTGTTTGTACATGGGCTATCACTTTGCCAGAGGTCAGGGTCAATGGCTTAATAGTGGTGTTCAGGACTTCAACCAGAAAGCTGTTGCTGTTATGGCCTTGCATAATGCTGGGGGCCACACAAGACTCCCCTCAAGGCCCACAGCTTCTCATCGGGAGCGACCACGAAAAGGTCTTGGTCCGTGATTATTCTAGAAGCCTCTACCTCCACTAGTGCTGTCCATGGCAAATGAGTTGTGTTAGCCCTTTGACTACCAGATGCTCGTTTGGCTGTTGTATAACCTTGACTTCGATGGGAGCAGTGACCGTCTCCCCAAGAGTGGCTGGAGTGATTTCTTCCAAAGCACTCTTGATGTACGCTTCAATACTGTCTTCAGAGTGCAGACTCATAGAGGTTGTCTTCTAAGTAGACTTTATTCGTCTGCATGGACACAAGGAGCTTCAAGGTCCAACCAAAGTCTTGGCCCAAGATGGCGTCGGGTGGGCCGGTGATGACCAGCAAACGGCTCGTGGCAGATTGGTTGGCAATCTCTACGGTGGCGGATATTTGCCCTGTCACGGTGATAGTGGCTCCCCCAACTCCGTCGATTCTGGGAGGATGGGCCAGCGGCTCGATGTTGAGTTGGAGCCGCTTTGCCAGGCTATTGGTAATGACGCTGCTATGAGCTCCGGTGTCCACAAGCATGCAGACCTCCTTTCCATTAACAGTGAGAGTGATTCTTGGACTGTCATCACTGACACTGTGGTCTCCGATCTCCTTGGGCATACAAGTATTTTTCAGTTGTCGGTAACGGTCTTTCAGCATTCGGCAGCAACAAGGGCATCCTTGTAGTGAAGACCCGCCACCAGGGGTTAGTACGGCAACCATTTCGTTGGTGGCATACCCCAATGTGTTGGCGGTGATGTTGAGGGCCTCCAGGATGCCATGCCAATTAGTAAAGTCGTCCATCTCCCAAGTTGACTCTGGGATCTGATCGACCATCATTATTGGTATGTTGGCCGGAGCGCTGATGCCAGGGTTGGCGTTGGCAGGAGGCGGGTCAGGTATGGCGGCCGTGATGCCAAGATCCGCATCGGAGGCCTCCCTCATAAGCTTGTAAGCCGGGTACGCAAACTAGTGTTCTGTATGCTCATAGTTTCTATAGCGTGACACAAGGTACGCGCGCTCTTCAGGCTGAATATAGTGACCCGGTGCGTGTCGTCTGTAGTGTAGATCGTGGCGAGGCTCCTACTGCTCTCGGTAACCGACAGAGTGTGGTGAAGAGCTGTCCGATTCGCTACGATATCTGTATTGTCGTGCTCGTTGAAGTGTTGTAGTACGTGGGTTTGGTATTAGCGCTGGCGATGAGTCGGTGGCATTGTAGCTGGCCGTTAGCTGAGCTACTTGTATTTTGAGCTGATCTAATAGGTGCATGTTGGAGTCTAATATACAGCCAGAAAAATTTGTCAAATTCAAATTCAAATTCAATTAACTTTTCACTTTTATTAATTATTGTGACACAATAACATTCGAAACACAACAGTAACATTAAAATTTATAAGGTATATGATTGTCCTGATGTTTTAAAACTTAAAACATTCTTTTCTATGTACTTTAAACTAGATTTATAAACACATTTACAGAAATTCTGCCCAAAGCAGCTAAAATGGCACTTTTCCGCTTTGATATTGTAGTGTAATCATGGCAATCTGCTTAATAATGTGGCAACCTGGTCTGCTCAAACAAAATTTTTGATTGAGAAGGTGGTCTGCCTGACAACTTGCAGTAGGCAGTTGGGACGGACACCATTTTGGTGCCAGCAGACAATTGAGTTCAATGGATGAGAGGTCAGAAGTGACCACTGTCCCCTCCAGATAGTTGCCTGGAGGTCTTATATGGCCTGGTCAGCCATTAAGTCTGGGCAGTGTGTTGGAGACAGGGAGGCTGACCACATCAATGGTGGAGGCCAGGCCAGCCTCTTTTCGGATCATCTTTTGTTGGTTTGGTCATTAGGCCTTTGTGTGATTCTAGTGTCATTGGCTGGTTGAAGTAACCAACCAACATGTACATACAACCATTGTTTTGTAAGTGTAAATAAATATATTTTATTTAATTTTATACTTGCGTCGTGTCGGTCATTTGGGCTGTATCGCGGAGAGGCGGGAATTCAGGGGAATTCACCGTCCTGTCTCCCGCTTGTTTCGGCAGGTACTCGCATTGGCTCGCAGTGGAACACGGTTCCACCACGATATTCTCGTCGTGGAGACGTTTGCACCGTCGTGTACATCGGGAGGAGACTCTGTGGGAGCCGGCATTACCCAGGGTTAACCAGGAGAGGCAGCTACAGGTGTGGTCCCGTCCCCTGTAAACAGTCTGGAAGCGAGTAAGTTGCCCGGGTATTGTGATGGTCCAGTCGGGATGTTACAATAATCCCATACGATGATGTCCCAAAAGTTTTCTACAATATTTAAGTCCGGGGACATGCCGGCCATTCAAGAGTGGTGATATTTTTGTACTATGACTATTCTTTCATTAGGTTATTGGAGGAAACTGGAGCATTTTCTTGCTGGAATACTAAGCTAATGCTATGGAATCAATGTTTTATGGCAGTACATACTCTCGTGAGACGTTTTGGGGCCCGCCGCTTTTTTATTAATTTAGCGCCGTTTGTTTTGGGTTTCTAAATTTTGTATGCTCCTTGTATTTTGTAGCTTCTGGGCCACTCGGTACTTATAGGTACTGATTGACCCAGATTTTATTTTTAACTTGACCTTATCGTTCTCCCCTCTTATGCTATTGTTCTAAACTTCCACATGAGTGGATTTTATGACTTTATAATTTGAAGTTGTTTATGTTTTTTGCCCTTTTAATTAAAAGGGCCAGTTTGGCCAGTTTGGTTTTTACTTTTGTTTTTGCCCAATCAGGGGATACTGAGAAAGTGTTCTCAGTATCCTCTTTTTGGGTATAAAAGGCCATATTTTTGTATGTAATTCAGTTAATTCTTAAAGATCGAATATATGCCCAATTCTGGCTAGATTTCTACATATTATTTTGAAGGTTATTATTTTCAAGTGTTGTGTTGTAAACCAAGTTATTGTCACATCGTTTTTATATGTGGAATAAATCCTCAATTTTCTATTTAAACTACAGTGGTAATTCTAATTATTTTAAAATTAATTATTTTGCGACTGGGCAATTCATCATTTTGTTGCAGCTCTACACCTTTGGATACTCAAAGTCTACAAACAGGTGCAAACCTGCAACATAAAAGTCCGTGAGTATATTAACACTATTTTCAAGGATAAATTTACAGATGCAAGTCTGAGAAGTACAGAGACAAAAGATCCTCAAAACTGTGAGTCTTTAAAAGAGACAAGTGAGGACATTAAATAGACGTTATATTGGTCTAGTCTTCCCGGGACAATAGAATTAGTGACCTAGCCAATCACTATTAAATACGAGTGAAACCTCGCTCGTATTCTTAAAAAGGAGCACATTCTATCAGCGGAAAAAGGTTTGTCACAATATATGGTGGAGGTGCGGGGTAGTTTACAAAACTAGCAAGTTTTTGCCCCCTCATTTTGCCCTTGAAGAGCATGTTGAAAAACACGAAACAGTATAGTATTTCGATTGTATAAACAATTTTAAAGTTTGAGAAGCAACGGTGCAAAGCCGATGCCCAACTAAAGAGTGAAGCAGCATCTTCTGAAGCCTCTCAATGAAGCAACGAGCTGAAGATAGTTGACCGGTTTGCCGAACTTATGAAGGACGCATCTCCTGAGAACCGTGAGGAATTGGTAAGACGGTTATGTGGAGAATCAACTCCACACCGCCTTGAACACACACACAAAACAGAAGCAAGTCGCCGACAGAATACGGGCGCAAGCTCCGGGCCGAAGCTCCTGAATAGACTCCGAACCTGGGACCGACACAGTATTCTGAAAAGAATTCACTTCATCTACTACAGGGTTTTCCAAAATATGATGGATCAGAAAACATACTTCTTTACGTTGAAGAGTTCGAAGACATTGCGATTGCGCACCAATGAAACTCCCTGGAGCGATGCAGTCACTTTGCTGGTCTCCTTCGTAAACGAGAAATAAAATGGCTTGCTCGTTTTCGATTGGAATATGGCGAAATAAATGGGCCTATGATGCGTAATGGGATTATAAATGAATTCCTATTACCTGACCAGAAAGTGAGGATGAAAAATGAGCTGTACGCAAGGACCCAAAAAGTTAATGAAACTTTTAAGGTCTACACGGGGGAGTATGCAGAGATGTATCAAAGGATCCATCCCCAAGATGACGACTCTTTGCTGATTTCGAGCCTGAGGAAAAGTATTTTGCCATCTTTGAAGCTGCACCTGTTTGGAGCACCTAAGGACAATCTTTACGACTTTGTCATATGTTGATGTACAAGATGACTACTGGTAACCAGTCGGCCCACAGCAGAAGCATCAACAACTGAAACAGCAGCAGCAACAACAGCAGAAGAAACAACAGACGTGGACGAACAAGAACATGGCCATGTCTGAAAAGACGCAGGACACAAAGACGAATCAAGATGGTGGACAGAAATTCCAGCAGAAAAAACTATCTCGCGGGCCACTCATCTGTTATCAGTGTCAGGAGCCTGGACATCGAGCGTTCCAGTGCCCCAACGAACCAAAACCAAAGAAGGAAGAGAACAAGACGACTTCACCAACTCATGTCAATAGAGTTAATGAACCATTGGAAATGACGGCACCGAAAACCTTCCGCACTGATCAATAATCAGACCCATTATTTTCATTTTGATAACCACCAGAAGGCTTTAAACTACTAAGGGCGTCACTCACACCCAAAGTAGTGACGCCCGGAAAAGGAAATGCTGAAGAGACCAAAAGAAGAGTTGCCGAAACCTGAAGAAGTAGACGTTAAGGTTCGACAAGAGCAGATAAAGAGAGAATCTATTGGGATGGCTGCGGTCAACCATGCGGGGATGTCTCCAGGTCTGGGTAGCCCATGCCACAATGCCGACAAAGAAGAGGAATCGACAATGCCTGAGCAGAGCTGTGCTGCAGTACAGCTAAAGGACTCTCCGACGCATGAAGCAGACTTTGTAGATGGGATCCTAATCCGTAATATCTACAAAGATGGGAGCCGGCGGAAACCACCACAAAGTGGGGCCTCTACGTTGTTTGCAAAAACGAACGACGCCAAGATGTCTCAAAAGGAGCTACTCTTGTTAAAACCAAAAAGAACAGTGTGTAGTGAAAACGAAAGAAGCTACTCCTGTTATTAAGCAGGGGCAGACTGTGGCAAAAAAACAAAGAAGTACCCACACCTGCTCAAAAATCTAAAGCAGAACATGGAGTAGTGAAAGAGGGAGTAGCTACACCTGTTAAGGGTTCAACTGAAGAGTCTAGTCTTCTCTATCAGTTGCAAAACCCGTGTTGTACACAAACAATTCGAGATGTTTGGACCAAGTTGACTTACAGTCATGCCTTGTGAACTTCAAGTCCAAAATCAAGATGAGCAGACGGCCCATAGAGTTCGTGTGAACTTTGGAGGTCGAGAGTTAGAAATGACTGCCGACAGTGGTGCCGAAACGTCCATCATCAGCGAGTCTTTAGTGGAAGACATGAAGCTCATTGTGGATCAACTTCCGTTCCCGCCAAATATGACTGGTGCCGGAGGTAATCCACTGAACATCATGGGACAAGTTATTGTGCCAATTCAAGTCACTGAGAAGCTTGTCAAAGGAAAACTAATTGTCATCAAAGGACAACGTGAGGCCTTGCTTAGGAACAACCTCGGTAAAGATCTCAACCTTTGCCTAGACATGAACAACAAGAAAGTCTACTTCGGAGAGGAACTGTTGCCAGACACTCTCCAAAAGCAGCAACAAGCAGAAGATTTTATCCGAAATCTTAGAAATCAAGAGAAAGAGGATCACAAGAAAAACTCCTGAAGAAGGGGCCAGCAAAACTATGCCTGGTTCAGAATCTCGTGTTGGATCCAAAGAAAGCTGCCATCGTCAAGGTCAATGCTCCTGATGATCTACAAGAAGGTAGTCTCCAGTTCATCGGCTCGTGCGAAAGCACATTCCAAAAGAGAGGAATCAAAGTTTCTCCTGGGATCGTTGAAGGGAGAGGAAAATCTGTCCTTCAAATCCAAATCTACATTTCATCTGGAGAGGTTATTCACCTCAGAGCCAGAGAGATGATCACAGAGATCAAGGACGGCATTACAGCTCTTGATGTGCCTGTGGGCCCCTCAATTTTCAAAATCGAAGCTCAAGAGTGATTCAGTGACAGCCAAAGACTATGTCAATTTTCAAGACAGTCTTAATGTCAATCCAAATCATCCAAGAGAAGAATGAATGGCGATTCGGAAGCTTCTCAAAGAATTCAGAGATATTTTTGCACTCAAGACCTCCGACTTGAAAGAGACAACTTAACGAAACACGTGATTGACACGGGTGTAAACCCGCCGGTTTGAGAAACGCTCCGGCGTACTTCACCTGCTCAGAGAGAGATCATCAAATCAACACTACATGATATGTTGGACGCCGGCATCGTAACCCCATCCAAAAGTCCGTACGCAAGACCGGTGGTGATTGTTAAGAAGAATGGTCAGCATCGATTTTGTATCGATTATCGCAAACTCAATGCTCAGATTAAACCCGACCAATATCCGTTACCATGGATGCTTTCTATTCACTCTCTGGGGCCATGATATTTGCAACCATGGATTTAATATCAGGTTATTGGCAATTTCCGGTGGAAGAAAGTGATAGAGAGAAGACGGCTTTCGTATGCACAAATGGCCTCTACGAATTTAATAGAATGCCATTTGGTTTAATGAACATGCCTGCAACAATGCAGCACGCTCTTAATTTGTTGTTGGCAGGCCACAAATGGGAGACCTGCCTAGTTTATTTCGATGACATTGTCATCTTCGCGAAAAACTTTGAAGAGTTCCTCCAAAAATTGAAAGACATCTTGATGCTCATCCGGAATGCCAATTTGAGTCTTCAACCAAGTAAATGCTCCTTTGGGGAGGATGAAATCAACTACCTTGGCCACAAGATCAGTGCCCTTGGTATTCGACCAGATGAAGAAAAAGTGCAGACGATCCAAGGATTTCCTGCACCTCTTCATCGAGAGTTACTCCAAAATCGCTAGAAAAATTCAAGCCCTGGTCAAGAAGAACCTGGACTTCAAGTGGACTGACGACTGTGAGGTCGCCTTCGAAAGTCTGAAAGAGGCTCTTTTCTCCGCTCCGATTCTAACTTTGTATGACCCGGAGGCAGAAATTGCGTTACATATGGATGCTTGTGACTAGCAAATTGGCATCATCATTTATCAGTATGCAAAAAATGAGAGGAAACCGGGAGTTTTAGGATACTACAGCCGAAAACTCCAGGGGGCAGAACGAAACTACGGAACGACTGAAAAAGAATGTCTTGCAATCATTTATGGCATAGAAAAAGCCAGACTGTATGTTTTTAATCAAAAATTCAAAGTGTTTACCGATCATAAGGCCCTGTGCTATTTAAAAACAGCACAGAATCTTGATGGCCGATTAGGTAAATGGCAGATGAAACTACAACCGTACAATTATGAGGTAGTTTACAAGAAAGGTAAAACACATGTGGATGCCGACTGTGTCTCACGTTATGAAAGCAATGTTCCTGCGAATAGGAAGCAGAAGAATGGAGAGATGGAAGCTCTCGAAGACCTTCACATCTTCACTGTCTACAACGATTTCCAGTGGGAACGGGAGCAATCCCTTGATGAAGAACTTCTCCTCATCAAATAATCACTCCAAAGCAATCGACTGCATCCCTATCACAAAAAATTTGCGATAGTGGATGGTGTTTTGTACCACATCAAGTATGAAGAGACCGTGCCAGTGCTGACATGTACTGTGCCCAGACAACTGAGAATTTAAATTCTCGAAATGCTACATGATGTGCCTGAGGCCGGACATTTCGGTTTTTCCAAAATGATGAAGAGAATCCAGAAGTGATTCTATTAGAAAACAATGAAAGCCGATGTCGCCGACTATGTCAGGGCATGCCACATCTGCTAGAGAACTAAACTGTCGCACCAACAGTACCTGGATTGCTTCAACTTGTCTTTAGGGCAAATGTTCTTTTAGAAAAAATAGTTTAAGGCAAACCTCATTTTAGGGCAAATGGTATCAGGCCAAATGTCTCTAGGGCAAATGGTTTTTGAACAAATGTTTCTTTAGGGCAAATAAATTTCTGGCAAACATCTCTTTTGGGCAAGTGGTTTTAGGGATGTTTCTTTATGGCAAATAAATTTATGGCAAACATTCCTTTAGGGCAAGTGGTTTTAGGACAAACAGCTGTTTAAGGCAAGTCGTTTGTTTTAGGACAAAACTGGTTTAGGACAAATATTTCTTTAGGGCAAATTGTTTAGGGCAAATGTCAGTTTATGGCAAATTGTTTTAGGACAAATATCTTTTTAGGGCAAGTGATTTACAGAAAATGTCCATTTATGGCAAATGCCCTATTAGGGCAAATGGTTTTAGTGGAAATGTACCTTTAGGGACAGTGGTTTTTGGGCAAATGTTCCTTTATGGCAATTGTCTCTAGGGCAAATGCCAAACAATCTCTTCAAGTTGATTGGAAGAATGTATTGAGTTGAATATGAATAAAGAATAAATGTATTTAATTTATGAATTATGAATATTGAGGTGACAACATTTGCCAGACTTTGGGAGACTTTTGTTTTTATAAATATAAAATGGTGAGGAAGTCCGCAATGCCCCAAAAGAACCGAAGGTGGAGAAAAAGGCTGTGCAGACTTTTACACCTACCTCAAGAAAGGAGAACACCTCAGTCAGTGGCAGTGGTGGTCAAGGACAAATATTCCTGCTCTCACACCCCCATCAGTGGCTTCTCACCTGGTTGGAAAGAGAGCTAGGACCTCAAGTAGAGGGAAGGTTTCCTGCCTGGAAAAACCAGTCAGGACAAGCAGTTGAGAATCCTTCGAGCTCGTGCAGCACGTTTGGAGGACAGCATTGTTCCGTCAATGGGCTCCAAAATTAAATAGATTTTCACCTCCAGGGAGGACAGTTTTAGCGTGTGTGAAAAGAACCTGGCCAAAATCCACTGAAAACAGGCATATCTCCTGTCAGTCATGGTGTCACTACAGTTGCAATAGCTATCACCATATCTGGCCAGCAGTGAATTGCTGTGGCAACCTGGTCTGCTCAATTTTAAATTTTCATTGAGCAGACGAATTTCCCTATGGTGGCCTGCCTGACAGCTACAGTAGGCTGTTGGGACGGACGCCATTTTGGTGGCAGCAGACCTATCACCATGAAGTCTATGGGTGAGAGGTCAGATGTGACCTCTGTCCCCTCCAGGTGGAGTTGCCTGGAGGTTTCCTGTGGCCTAGTCAACCACAGGATCGGGGCAGTTGGTTGTAGGCAGCAGGAGTGACCTGACCTGTGGAGGACAAGGAGGCCCCCTCATCATCATCATCATTTTTTGTTTGCCTTTGGCCATTAGACCTTTGTTTTGTATATATTTATGGGGGCTTGGCTGGATAAGGTATCCAGCCAATTTGTGTAGATATCACTGCCTTCATCACTCGTAAGTGTGAATAAATACACTTTGTTTTATCATCATTTACACTTGTGTCGTGTCTGTTTCTTTGGAGAAGTACCACGGAGCGTGGGTTGTCTTGTTGGGGTCAACGCCACCGTCTTTACCGACTTGTTTCGGCCGGTGCTTGTGTCGGCTCGCGGTAGAACAACGGTTCTACCGCGATATATTCTCGGCGTGGCGGCGTGGTCTTCGTCCGTGTCCATCGGGGGTGGCTCCAAGGAGCCGTGGTTAACGGTAAATTTACTGTCGAACTACCGTGGGGCACGGACTATGGTCCGTGGTACCGTGGTTTTCAGTGGTGTACGGTGTTTCTACCGCAAGTACACCGTGGTGTGCGGACTTTTGTCCGTTGATCCGCGGTAGAAAGTGGTAAAAGGTCTTTTACCGTGAAGTACACTGTGGGAAACGTACTTTTGTCCGTTATACCGCGGTAGAAACCGGTAGAGTTAAACTCTGACTGTTCCTCACCGTGGGACACGGACGTTTGTCCGTGATACCGCGGTTTCGCACGGTTCCATCCGTTCGGTACGGTATTTTATGGACTTTTGTCCGTGAGTTTACCGTTTTCGACAGTGGAAATCCGCTATCTTGTGGCGTTGTCCAGATTTTACCGTTTATTTACGGTGAAAAATGGAGCCAGCCCCAAAAGTACCGACGGGAGGTCGGGAACTTGGTGCAGATGCGGGTTTGAAGTTACGCGGCCGTGTAGTCGACCATCCCCTTGGGGCGGAAGGCGGAGTTCCCCTGATAACAGGAGAACGAAGCGGTAGCATCAACGGGAATTTCCCGGAGGACTGGGTCATGGTGCGGAAACGCCGCTGTGACATTCGTCCGGGAGAATACCCGTTGGAAGACAGTGAATCCGATGGTAATCTCATCGGAGACGATCGGTCCGATTGTCCAAGCTTCCACCACCGCCCGGTCGGTTGGAGGGGGCGGTCAGCCCCTTCGGGACCTGGTAAAGATCCCCGACGAGACTGCACTTGAGGGCCGGGCCTTTTTGGCCACGCTCTCCGAGCAGCAACTCAGGGAGATCGCTTACGGGATAGATGGCCTTCGGTTGGAAGGACGGCTGTCTCGGTCGGTGGTCAAACCGAGGGTTGTGCCTGAGTATTCACTGTCGCCCGTGCGTGAAAGCACACGGGAGGAGGTACCACTGGTGCAGGCCAGGTGGGAACCTCTGCGGGAAGCACCCAGGCCATCTCCTAGGGGGATTGGCCGGGGAGTTCCTCCCGCACCCGGACAGCAGCCGAGAGTTCAGTTGGTGATACCCTCGGAAGCTGAGTCCGAGTCTGACGTTTCGGGGAACCGGAGCAGGCAGCCTCGCAGGGTTAGCACCGCTGCTTGGACGCCCGCTCCAGCGGAGGTTCAGGCGTTCGGGTTCTTTAACCTGGTCCACTCATTTGCTCGTTACACGGCAGAAAGGACTTGACTCCTTTTCTCCGCAAGTTCGAAGCGAAAGCCCGAGCTCAGCACTGGACGGACGAGTCCCGATGCAGTTTCTTCACGTTTCTGCTGGATGGTCCGGCGGAAGAATACTACGCCACTTTGGTGGAAACTCTTCCTGACCTGACCTGGACTGAGCTGAAGGATGCTATGCGTAGCCGCTTCAGCACCAGTAACCAGGCTCGCCTCTGTTTCGGCGAATTCGAATTGATGAAACAGAGGGCTACCGAGTCTGTGCAGGCATTCTACTGGCGGTTCTTGGAACTGTCCGACCGAGTGTCTCCGGGCGAAGACGAGAGCTGTCGGCTCATTCGCTTCAAACGGAAACTCCTGACGGCCATCACTGATCAATTGATCGGTTGTAAGGCCAGTATGGTAGAAGCACATGCCAGAAAGGCACGGCTGGTTGAAGCCGACTTGCTTCTAACGGGTAAATTACCTAACCATACTAGAGGGGTTCCTCAGGACAGGGTTAGCGCTCAGTCCTCCGGAACCACAGCTAGCTCTGGGAGCTCTGCCATGGCTTCCTCTTCAAGCCAAACGAGTGCGAATGCTGCTGCACTGTCCAAGTCGGACAAAGCAGGGGCCAAGACTGGAAGCAAGAGGAAGAAGATGGCAGGCTCTGGTGGTCAGCCGGCGGCAACGCCTCAGAGTACGGACCATACAGGAGACTCACTCCAGCAGCTAGGTCCTTATTTCGGATGTAACCAGATGGGTCACCTGAAGAAGGATTGTCCAAAGACTTCGGCCAAAAGACAGGTTGCCAGTAATGCCTGGCGAAAGTCAGAAGCTCCAGCCAACTGCTGGCATTGTGCCAGTTTGGCTGGAGGATTGGAAGTACCTGGCCACCGTTCATGACGGCCAGTTCTACTATCGACTCGTGGAAGACGAAGAGAAATCTTCGTTAAACCGCCGCCGGTCGCCACCGAACTGAGTGGTGGTCGACCGGTGAAGCTTCAAAACTGGTGCATGTCTTGGCCTGAGCTCTGAACGAGGGACGTACCTCCCGGCGGTCTCCAAATATGTGGATGTCCTGCGTAAGGCAGGGGTGACTCTGGCGAGGTCTGCGGACCTGGAAATTACCCAGTGGGTATTTCCATCGCCATGCTCCACATTTGAGGCTGTGTGCAGTCAGCTGGATCGCTGGTTTGCCCCCTCACCCTACATGCCTAGTGGTGAGGTGCTAGATCGTGCGCTCATCAAGCAGGCGGGAGGAATTAGTGCGCCCATACCTCCTGCTGTGCCTGGGGAGTCTCTGGTTTCTGAGACAGTGGCCCAGTCTTCTGCACATCTGGAAATATCGTCCGGTGTGGACGGTAAGGTGGACGGGACGCAGAAGGGTGATGGTGGAAACCCGTAGGTTCCCATCCCTGAGCTTCAGAGCCGGGCCTACAACGTAGGTTCACCACGGGTGTGGGTGTCGATAGGCGATCGTCTCTTGGAGATGATCGTAGACACCGGGGCCGACGTGTCGGTCCTAAGCATTACGGTGGCATGAGTGATGGAGTTGCCTATAGAGGAACTGGCGGTTCCTTCATACCTTCTTGGTATGGGTGGGCACTCCATCGAGGTAGTAGGGGTCATAAATGTGGAATTGACCATCCACAAGAAACCATCAAGGTGCCTCTCCTTTTGGTGAAAGGAGAGGGCGAAGCGTTGTTGGGCGTCGATCACGCCTCACGCTTCGGCTTGATGGTAGATATCGTGCACCGGAAGGTCTACTTCCGGGAGGATGTCTGGACTGCACATCCAGATGCCCTCCAAGCTGCATTCACTGATCGAGCGCTCGAGGAACCTAGGGAGGTGGAAGCAATTCCATCGCCGATACCAAGGGCTTTGCCTCAGGGACGGCAACTCCCAGTGGATCCGCCTGCACTCGAGAAGGTTGACGGGTGGGTGAACATTGTTTCACCAGAGCTGCCCAAGACCAGAACCTCTATCAGGTGCGGAGAAGTTTGTTCTCTGTGACTGAGGGAGAATGTCTGGCTACCAGCCCACGTACGACGTGTCGTATCTGTGACGTGGCTAGAGCATGCCGGCCCTGGCCAGCTGCTCCTCGTGGAGCCACACCGGAAAGCCTTAGGTGGACGTGGTGTGTTAGCCGTGGCAGGTATCGCCGCAGCTAACCAGCTTGGCACGTATGATATCTGGCTTGAAAATATGGGAAATGCACCCATTGCCTTGGAAACAGGAGAGGGTGTAGCCACGGCTCAAGCTGTGGAGGCTGCCATTGTGGTAGGGCTGGAAGAGCCATCTAAGTTGAGAGGGGGAGACCCCGCTCAGGCAGGGTTAGACCAGGGGAGGCCTCGTCTAAGTTGAGAGGGGCATCCGGAAACGGATGCCAAGTGCTCAATGTGACGACGGCTCCCACTCTCGAGGAATGTCTTAAGATTGGCCCCAATCTGAAGCCTGAAGAGGCGAGACAGCTTCGGGAGTTCCTGCTGGCATGCCGGGATCATTTCGCGTTCGACTTTACAGAGTTGGGTGAAACCCTTCTGGTCGAACATACTATCGATACCGGTAGGCAACCTCCAGTGCGAGAAGGATTGCGTCGAACCTTTCCAGCGGCCAGGGCAGTCGAGAAAAAAGAGGTGGCGAAGATGTTGGATGCAGGGGTTATCCAACCTTCGCGTAGTCCCTACGCGAGCCCTATCTTGCTTGTTCGCAAGAAGGATGGTGGCTTTCGTTTTTGTGTGGACTACCGGAAACTTAATGCCCAGACAAAGCTGGATCAGTATTCGTTGCCTCGCATCGATGATGCACTCGATTCGTTGGCCGGTGCGAAGTTCTTCGCTACCTTGGACCTGGCTAGTGGTTACTGGCAGGTTCGGATGGCTGAGCCAGACATTGAGAAAACGGCATTCATTTGCTCTCAAGGTCAGTTTGAGTTCCGGAAAATGCATTTCGGACTCTGTAATGCTCCAGCCACCATGCAGAGAGCGCTAGACCTCTTATTGGCAGGACATAAGTGGGAGACTTGTTTGGTGTACCTGGACGATATCGTCTTTGTAAAGGCATTTTTAACCGAAGCGCCGGTACTCACTATGTACGATCCTCGTGGTGAGATAATGATACATACCGACGCTAGTGGGTACGGCTTGGGAATCGTAGTCTACCAGAAGTTACCGGAGGACAATGTCAATCGTGTTCTGGCCTACGCAAGCCGACTCATGAAAGAGCGGAAACACGGTATTCGGTCACCGAGCAGGAGTGCTTGGCGGTCATGTTTGCCGTGGGTAAATTTCGTCCTTACCTCTAACCGGGAGTTCGTGATCGTAACTGATCACCACGCTCTTTGCTATCTGCAGAAAGCCAAAAACCTGCAAGGCAGGTTGGGGCGTTGGCAGATGCAACTACAAGAGTAACGGTTTAAGGTTCAGTATAGGAAGAGAACACTGCACGTGGATGCCGACGCTTTGAGTCAGTATCCTGTTCGTGATGTGGCGGACCTTTCCTTGCCTGAATTCGTCGAAGCTGACGTAGGTGAGGTGATTTACCACATCCGTTCCGAGGTGGATTGGGTCAAAGAGCAAGAGGCCGATGGCTGGTGCTCCAAAGTGAAGAGTGAAATCTTCCGTGACCCCAACTCGAACCTCCAGTTCAAGTTTATGGTGGCAGATGACTTGTTGTTTGCCATCAGGTCCATCCAGGATCGGTTGAGAACTGTACTGGTAGTTCCAAAGTCATGCAGGGCTTTCTGTCTGAGGAAGCTACATGACGTTCCCGAAGCTGGTCACTTCGGGATGTTTAAGACCTACCAGAGACTGCACTCACGCTTCTACTGGATCGGTATGAAGTGGGACACGGCGGAATATGTTAAGTCATGTTTGGTGTGTCAAAGAGCGCAACATTTCGCTCGAAGTCAGGGATTTCTCCAACCGATTGTGCCGGAGTACCCAGTTGATACCTGGGGAATGGACTTTGTGGTACCGTTTCCTGCCTCCGTGGGTGGAGTCACCTATGTGCTTATCATGGTTGACTATTTCACCCGTTACGGTGTGGCAAGGGCGGTAAAAAGGGCCACGGCCGCCTGTGTTGTGAAATTCCTGAAGGACGAGATCCTTTCGGTGTATGGCACGCCGAAAGCTATTGTCTCGGATTGTGGGTCCCAGTTCTCCAGCAAAGTCCGGCTGAAGTTCCGGGAGCGCTATAACATAGCGCATCACTTCACGACGGCGTACCATCCGCAAGCTAATGGGCTTATGGAGCGTACGAATAAAACCGTAATGGAAACCATCAAGCGGTACCTTGATCCCCTCAAGGAACAGCGTGACTGGTGGGATAAATTACGGCCCGCCGTGGGGGCTTATAACACAGCTGTCCAGGAGAGTACACAGGTCTCTCCGTATCAGTTGTTGTTTGGCCGTTAGCCTTGGTTGGAGATTGACAACCTCCTTCCGAACGGTCCAGTCAGCGAATTGCCCGACCAGCAAGCCATGGAAGAGCAGGCTCATCAACGTCTGACGGCTGCTCAAAGAAGGCAAAAAGAGCGGTATGACGCTGGCCGTGTGGAGCCTCCTCTGTATCAGCCTGGTGATCAGGTGTGGATTAGAGATCAGGCTGGGAAGCTCGGTCATGCGAAGAAATGGAACTTGGCTTATAAAGCTGAGAGGGGTACGGTGGTCGCACGGTATTCTGACCTAGTCTACGAGATAGAGTTCGTAGACGGGTATGGTCGGAAGGTGCGCAACCGGTTTCATGTCGATAACCTGAAGCCGTATATACCCACCTGCACTGTGAGGGAGGAAGATGGACTTAGTGTCTCTGACACCTCCTCCGATGCAGGCAGCTATGCCACGGAAGCTTCGGCGCGGAGTGGAATGACTCCGGCGCTAAAGCCACCGTCTGTTTCTTCGCAGGAGTCTACCGACTCTGAGGCAGATGACCCCCCTCCTCCTCATACAATCTCCGTCCGCGGAGACAGAGGGTGTTTGAGGTGGGTGGGTTTGAGCCTCGAGTAGGAAGTTGGACGGTATGGGGTACTCTGACTGTGGGTGTCCCTACCATGGTGGGAGAGCGCTGGCAGTCCGCTACTGTAGGCGGACGGCTGGGAGAGGAGGCGGCTGGACATTGCGGTGGTTGGAGCCCGCCACGGTTTCAGTAGAAACCAAAGGCGGCCCATCACCAGGTGTCCAGCCAAAGGTCCGACAAAATCGGTCTGTGGACGGAGAAATCCGTCCGTAAAAACCTCCATGAAATGTCCAATTACCGTCAATATAAGATAATTGATGGTAAATGTCTCTACCCACCAGTTCCAGTCTTGGTGCAGGAGAATTCACCGTGTGTCTGTCCCTAAAAAGGCAGACGACGGTGAAATCTCCATGGTAACCGTGCATGAGGCGGCTGATGATGTTTTAGCCGCTACTGCACGGCCATTAGCCGCTAAGACGGTGAATTTGGCGTCTAGGCACCATATTGTTTGTAAAAGACAAACCACGGACGCCAGCACCACGTGTCAAAAATTACACGTTTTCACCGTCCAAGCAGCTGGCCAAGCCTGGAAAAAAAGAAAACTTGAAAAAGTAAGTCCCTCTAAGGGAATTTCCTTTTCCTGCCTGTTGGCAGTTCTTTTTTCATTGTTAACGGTGTGTTTTACAGTCAATGACCGTATACACAAGTGGTGGGAGTGGTTTTGCCGCCACGACTGTTGTCAAGGTGGCCAAACCACTACAGAAAGCACTTTTCCGGCGGGTTCAATCCGTCCGTGCACCGTTTCGCTTGGGAAGGCCCAAGTTCGACGGTGTTTGGACGGTAGAATCCCGCCAAGGAGTGGTTTTCACCATTCGAAGGCGGTAAAACACGGTTTTGACCGTGAATTGCCGACTTTGGATGGTGACAACGGCATTTTGCACGGCAGAAGTCTGTGCAATGCCCTTTCCGATGGTAGGAACTCGGAGAAAGGGTGTTTTCACCGTTTGAAGGTGGTTAACCAGGGTTTTTACCGTGGTTTACCGACTTTGGACAGTGGAAACCGCGATTCGCACGGTGAAAGTCCGTGGAATTCACTTTTCCACGGTCAGAACTTGTTTTTAACGGTTTGTTCCCTTTTATCCAGGTCCACCACGAAGAAGGAGAAGGAGGAAGGTGACGGGAGTGGCCAACGGTCTGTTGATTCCCCGGCGGCGGAGGCCATGGAAAGTCCGAAGTCTGCCCAGTCGACTCTGACCGGTGTCGGAGCCTTCTGGGGCAGATACCTGCAGTCTCCCCAGGGATACGGCTGCTACCACCGTTCAGTCAGTGGCAGTGGTAGTTTCTCTGGTTGGAGAGCCTGCAGAAGCGGGTGTTGATGGTGGGAAAGCAGCTACCAGTGTGGTAACCGCTAGTACCCCAGAACCCGGGTCTCCGGCTGTTCGAGACCTCCTAGACTGGTCTAGGGTGGTCGAGGACAGTGAGGACGTCTCTGTGGGAGCGTCCTTAGTCATCGACACGGAGATGGAGGTCGAAACCACCGTTGATTCGGTGGTTGACGCCTCAAAGCAGTGGCGGAGTCGCAACTCTTCAGAGGGCTCTTCGGAGTCTGACGGGAGTAGTTCGGCCTCCAAGGATAAACCGTCTGGGACGGGATCCCCCGGAGTTCCTCCCGCCAATCCAATGTCTTTGGAGGCCATGGCTGTGTCATTGGCCGAAGAAGAAGGCCGCTTGGATCGGTTAGATGAAGCTAGATGGGACATGGTCCAGGAAGGTGGCTTCCTGGTCGGGGACCGTCGATTCTTCATCGGGAAGATTCCCACCATGCAGGCGAAGAAGGACGGTGCAAAGAAGCGCAAGAAGAAGTCCAGAGCCGCACAGATCACTGCCAGGGCCAAGGCTCTCGCAGAAAGAGAGGCGAAGCTTAAGGCTAAGGAGGAGGCATTGAAACAGTTCACGCCTGCTGTGGGGCTTTGAGCTGAGATTCTCGCCCGCACTGATGGTTGTCCAGGGGCTGCTTGGCCAGAGAAGCAGGCTGCTGTCGAGGGTCCACCTGAGGCAGTAGCTGGCCCCTCTGGCTGGCGGTCAGACCACCCGAAGAGGGACCGGCGAGCGGAAAAGGCTACTCAGCCTCCAGTACCCGCTCCCGGTAAAACGGGGAAATCTGTGAGTGGTGGTGGTGGCAAGGGACAAAAAAGGTCCCGCCCTCACAACCCCACCAGTTGCCGAAAGCTCTAGAGGCAAGAAGGCCAGGCCCTCAGGTCGAGGAAAGGCCTTCGAACCTCGGAAGCCCGAGAGCTTGGAAGACAAGCTCAAACGGCGAGCTTGCACCAACAGATCCCTCGTGCGGTCGGAGCAAGTGAGCAGCAGGAGTTTGAGCGCCGGGCTGCGGAGTTCCCTCTTCTGCAGGGAATAACCGCCTGGAGTCCGCTCAAAACAGGGGAACCTCCTGTCGGTCGTGGCATCCCGCCTATTGCGAGTGCCACGACCATCGCCGGCCAGAAGTGAATCGCCAAGAGGGAGAAGATGCAGGCTTCCAGTGCAACAGCCCATGGTGCGGAAGCCAAAACTACTGGTAGCAAGAGTCAGCCGACTCTTGCACCGAAGGATAAACCTCTCCTTCGGGATGGTCGAGGTAGATTTGTCTCCGGACAATCATCCTCGGCCGTCACCTCGGCTAAGGGTACTTCTGCAAAGAAGAGTACGGCTCCGGCCGGAAAACCTTCAAAGAAGGAGTCCAAGAAGGCGAAGGAGGCTAACCACCCACCTAAGCCTGACCAGCCCAGTAAGTCGTCGGGGTCAGTTAAGTCTGACACGACGCATGGTCAACCTTCCTCTCATGGGAAGATAAAAAAAAGGACCGTAAAAAGTCCAAGCGTGAGGAAGGGGAGTCCGACACCCTCCAGTAGAAGGCGCCAGGGGGCCAAAACTGGAGGTGTCATGGCGGAAAAGGAGTACCGGGGTGCTCAGGCAGGCATGCCGGCCGGGAGTCAGCCGATCCATACCGTCCCGTTAAGGCGGCACGGATGGATGGTAGGTTGATGCGCGACGTTTTGGTCGGCACGCCTCCATCCTCCCTGAAGGTGGATGCGGTCTCGAGCCTGCGGGTTCGAGCGGTGGGAACCCTGCACCGTGTGACTTTGCCTTCACCTAAGGGCGAGGGAACCTCGGTAGCAGAAGTCAGTGTTCCCACAAGACGTGACCCTGTGACCCCCAGTGGGGGTACACCTTTCTCTCCGGTCCATGGTGGCGGGGTATTCAATATCCTAGGACGAGAAACATCAACCTCCCCTAGGCCGAGGGACGGTGTATTGGTGCATTGCCCCTGTATTCAGGTGCAAAGGTGTATCTGAATAACTGACTGGGTCTTTGGCAGGACCAGCCGGGAATGGAGGGTTGCCAATACCACGGCTACTACCGTCTGGATGAGCCACTTCCAGAGCAGTGGATAGCAAGGCTACCGCCGTACAACATGCGCCATGTGGTAGCGTTTGGTTGTGGAGGTTTTCCGGTAGTAATGGTCATAAACCCGGTCCAGCAAACGTTTGCAATTTTGGATGTGGTGGGACTAGATGCCGGGATAGTTCGTCTAGCCCGGCGTGCAGAACCATTCATCCCACCTTTGCTGCGATGCGACCTAGGAGGTATGGCTGGACAGTTTATAACTGAGCCTCTACCAGGGTGTGAAACCGAGCCCGCGGTTGCCCTGGTGGACCTCCTAACAAGTCGAACGCTTCCCACGCGTCCGCAACTCCAGGATATTCCTTTCGAGGAATTCCGAGCCCTGGAGGAAAGCGATCTTCGATACTGGTTTTGGGTGGCGTAACACCCAGATGTGCCTGTGGTGGGCATGTTGGTGGGCTGCGGAGTGGATGGGCTCCACTTTCGCGACACCGCCAGAGAAGCTGTCCGGAACCTAAGGTCAGGTTCGGGGAGCAATCCTGGCTGGCTCGACTGACCTGTTCCCGAGGCGGAACAGGGAAGTGGAGAGGATTGTGGCAACCTGGTCTGCTCAATTTTAAATTTTGATTGAGCAGACGAATTTTCCTATGGTGGTCTGCCTGACAGCTACAGTAGGCTGTTGGGACGGTTGCCATTTTGGTGCCAGCAGACCTCTCACCATGAAGTCTATGGGTGAGAGGTCAGATGTGACCTCTGTCCCCTCCAGGTAGAGTTGCCTGGAGGTTTCCTGTGGCCTAGTCAACCACAGGATCGGGGCAGTTGGTTGTAGGCAGCTGGAGTGACCTGACCTGTGGAGGCCAAGGAGGCCTCCTCATCATAATCTTTTTTTTGCCTTTGGCCATTAGGCCTTTGTTTTGTATATATTTATGGGGCTTGGCTGGATAAGGTATCCAGCCAAGTTGTGTAAATATCACTGCCTTCATCACTCGTAAGTGTGAAAAAATACACTTTGTTTTATCATCATTTACACTTGTGTTGTGTCTGTTTCTTTGGAGAAGTACCGCGGAGGGTGGGTTGTCTTGTTGGGGTCAACGCCACCGTCTTTACGACTTGTTTCGGCCGGTGCTTGTGTCGGCTTGCGGTAGAACCGTTGTTCTACCGCAATATTCTCGGCATGGCGGCGTGGTCTTAGTCCGTGTGGCTCCAAGGAGTCGACACGTCTCCAGGAACACCGTGAGAGAGGCGGCTACGGGTACGGTCCCGTCCCCATAAAGAGCCGGTTGGCGATAAGTTTTACATCCATTTTAGGATTGAATTTACCGGGGTATTGTGACGGTCCGGCGGGACGTTACATTGCCCAGACTGAAGCAATGCAATCAGCCAAGGCACCAGCCCATGGTATGGCAGATAAAGCTGTTGATTGCAAGGGTCAGCCAACTCGTTCACTGAAAGGGAAACCTCTTCGGGATACTCATAATTGGTTTGTGGTGGCACCATTGTCCAAGAGTGTCAGTTTGGCTACAGGCACCATCCAGAAGACAAGTATAGCAGTGACTGAAAAAGCTTCAGATGGGAAGTTCGAGAGGGCTAAGGGGGCTAATTACCTGCCAAAGCCTGACTGGTCTGGTGAGACTTCCAGCTCGGCGGGCCCCGGCTCCTCTCACAGAAAAAAGACAAAAAGACCAAATATAAGAGGAAAAGAAATCCGGAAGTCTCACGGGACTGAAAGCAGGAGTGTTTGGACAGAACGTGAGTCCCTATATGCTAATGTGAGAATGCCGGATGAATGGTAGGTCAATGTGCGACGTTGCAGTCAGCATCACAACATCTTTTCCAAAGATGGTTGCATTTAAATTGGTAGGTAATCATAAATTTGTTGACCAGTAGAGTAATAATGGTGATGAAATAATTTGAAACTTGGTCTAAGTTTGTGCAAGATAAATATGCACTTTAATACAATAAATGAATTGACGTTTCGACGCTATATGGCATCATCATCAGAAAGATCTAGGTAAAAAACCCAGTAACAATTAACGAATTATAAAAAGATGTTATGTAAAAATAAAAAATTTCATTATACATAATAAGCACACACTTACAAAAAGGATGACATGAGGTGATCATTTTAAAAACCCAAAGATGGATGTTAGTATTAATGGCCAAATCATAGTAAGAAAATGGTGGCTGCTGTTTTTTTGAAATTTAAGTTGAGCAATACATATGTAAGAACAAGATTCATGTTCACAGATTTTGTGTAGTTATTCTATGTGTAAGAACAGTCAAATTAAAATTGATAGAAATTATTAAAAAGTTGTTCAAATAAAGAAATTATTTTTATAAATACCATGCTTTGAGAATAACAGGGCTCCAGTGATCAGTAAGGTGAAACAGTAAAGGAAGAATAAGACAAAATGTAAAGTGTGTCAGTTTTTATACTATTTTTAAGAATTTAAGATAATGTAATTAAGATATTATTTTATAGAAAATTTGCATAAATGTCACTAAGGTTATCAACATCAGATCTAAGGTTAACTGTATGTGGGGTGGTTTTGATGTAATACATTTCCTTTATATTTCTTTTGTAAAAGTTACATTCCTTATCAAGGATAATGGAATTATTCCAATCTATAGAGTGTTGATTGATGATGGCATGTTCAGGCATTTTGCTATGAAGGAGGTTACTATTTTTTATGACATATTTATGCTGGTAAATACGTTTTTCTAGAGTTTGCTTTGTTTGTCCTATGTAACATGCATTACAATCTTTGCAGTTAATTTTGTAAATTAATTGTGATTTGTATTGGAAAAAAGAGAGGCAGTGGAATGATAGCCTTTAAAGCAGACATTTATGCCAAAATTTGGTTTGTTTTGATATTGTTTGCACAAATAAAATACAATCTGCTTCTGTGATTTTCAACACGATCTTCAAAAATAAAATGAGGTAGCAACTTTTGTAAACTACCCCACACCTCCACCATAAAATGTGAGACTTTTTTGTCTAGATAAAATCTGCTTATTTTCCAATAAGAGAGAGGAGTTCGCACTTAGGTCACTTACTCTATCTGGCCTGGGTGGACTAGGCCAATATAATACCTATTTACATCCTCACTAGCCTGGTTAAAGACTCACAGTTTTCAGCAATTTTATCTCTGTACATCGTCAAACTTTTGCCAGATTAAACTTGACTTTTTGAAAAAATTTACAACCCTTTTAATAAGCTGAGAATCCACCAAAAGTGGAAAGTCAAATTTTTACTTTTTTTTTTTTGATTGGTTGATTTAGGATTTTGGCCCAAATGGACTAATTAAACGTGTGGTCCATCTGTCCAAAACTGCTGACTCAGACTTTTTCACAATCAGGTGTGAACTTCAAACAGGTAAACAGAATCATGTTATAAAAGAACAACCCTGCTCATGCAGGAAAGAACTACAATGTGAAGGTCAACATGAATGACTGTATCTGGGTCAATCATGAATGACTGTATCTGGGTCATTTAGTTCCGAGTGGCCCGGAAGCTATTATGACAAACCTTTTTCCCCAGCTAGAATCTGCTCTTTTAAATGATACGAGCGAGTTTGCACTCGTATTAATAATAAGTGGCTAGGTCACTAATTCTACCGGCCTGGGAGGACTAGACCAATACAATGTCTATTTAATGTCCTCAAGACTCACAGTCTTGAGGATCTTTTGTCTCTGTATCTCTCGGACTTCCGTCTGTAAATTTGCCACTGAAAATACTGTGAATATATCATATATTCACAGTATTTTCAGTGACAAATTTACAGACGGAATGCAACAAAATGATGAATTTGCACAATCGTGGAAATAGTCCAACACGGAATAGTTAAGGAAAACACCACTGGTTTGGTTTAAAAGAAAAAAATGGAAGTTATATCCATACAGAGCAACACAAAAATAATTTGAGCAATTAATCAGAAGAACCTAGCCAAAATTGGGCATAGGTTCAGTGGTTTAGCAATCGGTCCCAAACAAAAAAATATCACTTTTTATACCCTGAGAATCCATAAGTTGGATTCTCAGGGCACAAACATCTGATTGGTTACAATAAAGTTTGAGCCCAAATAGACCAATCAAAGGATCGGTCTATCTGGCCAAAACCATGACTCATCTTCTGTTATCACACTTACTTCATAACAGAAGAAAACATAAACAACAAAATTAAAATACTATTAAAACTCACTCATGCAAAACTTACATGAGGGGAAACACACAATCACAGGTTTTAGATATAATTAAAAAAAACAATTTCTAGAAAGAATAAACTGATTAGACAAATGGACTAAAAATCTCATTGAAAATAATTGCTCTACTGGTCCGGCAATGATTCTGCTCCCTCACATGTCTCAGGACTCACTGGTTACCAACATCTGAGGCATCGGGACTCGTTCTGGGCTTCATTGTTGCTGGGTGGATGACAACCTTTTCTTCTCCTCGACTGTGGAATGGCCATTGCTGGTCGAGGTGTCGAGGTTTCTTGGTCCTGGTGGAGGTCTTCGGCAGTGAAGGGCATAGAGATCATGATTCCATGGTTCTCGAGCAAAGCTTCTCTCCCAGCCTCTTGGCTCTAATGCGGCCTTTTGGCTCGGGATTACCAGGTCTCGATGTTGATGGTGCATCGTTTTGCGACATAAGGTCGTACAAATCATTTTCAACGTCTAAAACCCCCCCCTTGCTGGAGTCTTCTGTCTGTCTTCATGTGGACGGCGCAGCATCGCTGCCAGGACGGTTTTCCTTGTTCCTCGCATCGCCTTCATTGGTATCCTCGTTGTCCAAATCAGGGCTCTTCCGTTTCTTGGAAGGGTTGCCGGAATCCTGCTTATTTTCTGGGGATTGTTACCTGAAGGATTCCCTACAATGGCGGTGTCTCCATTCTATGTCTCTTCTTCTTATTCTTCGAGGATTAGGGTGTCTTCATTGCAAAAAACTGATAGGTCCATGGCTACACAATCTTGTCCTTGACGAAGGCAATTGCTGCCTGAGCAGTTGCGTTTTGGTGAATCCGAAATGTCCGGTCTCAGGCACATCGTCAAGCATTTCGAGAATCCCAATTCTCAGTTGTCGGGGCACAGTACAAGTTAGTACTGGCACGGTCTCTTCGTACTTGATATTTCACCCATTATTCCACCCACGTATGGCGTGGCAAAGGCCGTGCAAAATATTTTGGCCTTATGTGTTGCAAAGTTCCTGAAATATAAGATCATGGGTCCCCGGTCCCAGTTCTCCAGCAAAGCACTTCTGAAGTTCCAAGAGCACTATGGGATAGCAAATTACTACACAATGGTATACCATGTGGAAGCTAATAAGCTTATGGAAAATACAAACAAGACCTGATGGAAACTATCAAGCACCACCTCAATCCCCTCAAAGAACAGCATGATTGGAGGGACAACTTGTGGCCTGCAATGTGGGCTTACAAATACTGCTGTTTAGGAGGGTATTAAGGTCTCTGTATCAGTTGTTGTTTGGCTGTGAACCCAGGTTGGGAATTGACAATCTCATTCCCTGATGCCATGGTCCATGACAAGCCTGACCAGAATGCTGTGGTGGAGCATGCATGCCGAGATTTGTTGGCTGCTCAGAAAAAACAGCTGTTATGACTGGCTGGGTGAAGCAACCACCCCCTTATAAACATGGTATGAAAGTTTGGATAAAAGATCTGGCTGGTAAACTTGGCTAGGCCAAGAAATGGGGCTTAGCATACAAGACTGACCTGGATACCGTGGTCCGGCAGCTCTCTACAAGGTAGAATTCATAGATGTGTATGGTATAAAAGTGCAAGACAGGGTTCATGTTCATAACTTGAAGCCAAACGTTCTCACATGCAGAGTGCGAGGAAGATAAGTCTTGGAGACTGACTCCTCTTCAGACACTTGTCGGTATTGTGAAGCAAGTACCAAGCCTAGAGATACGGTGAAAGGAGGTATTGTCCCTCTGGTGCCGAAACCTCTGCTCTTGCTAGGCAGTGAGGCTGATCCTGCAGCTTGCCTGGTAGACCTCCTCACTAATCGGGGTTTTAAGTGTGGACCTGCAGATCTTCCTGGTGGGTGTCGATGCATTTAAATGTCTTGAGGATAGGCTCAGAGGAATGGCTTTCAATCCTGGACTTGGGTGGCAAAACATCCAGATGAGCTTCCGGTGGGCCCGTCAGTGGGCAGCAACATAGATGGGCTCCATGTTTGCTTCACTACCAGAGGAAACTTCATCAGTAAATTGAAGGAGCAAATGAATTCCTGATGGCTGTCCGCCAGGCTGTCAGCCAGACCAGTGCCATATTGTGTCCAGTGGGCCTTACACCACAGGATGGAGTTTATATCTGGTAACAACTAAGAGTCAAGAAACTGTTGGAGGCCAGGCCAGCCACCAGGTCAGTATTCGGCCACCAAATAAAAAGTTATGCAGAAAGGAAACTCTGTTTGAACCTTTGATGTTACTGTGACAGAAAGTCGCCACCTGGAAACTAGTAGCAGAGTTGGTATAGCAGAATCTTTAACCTAGAAGCAGGGAGTCCATTATAACCGGTTACTAGATCAAACTAGGGGCAGACTCGATGTAGTTGATCAACTCACTTGAATTTATTTGACAGTAACGCAAACTGTATGTATAAACACATATGTTCACATCAAATGAACACAAGTGAGTTGATCAACTTACCTGACTAGTGTAAATCCAGCTTTCTATGGAAAATTTATCATCCCCGAGTTTCAAGATGGCTATGGCCAAAATAGAAAAACTTCAAAGAAATTCTGTGGTACCGCCGCACATGCGCAGAGGAAACTGTCACAGAAAAATGATGAGTTTCCCTTCTGTATAACTTTTTATTCTGTGATTCCGCGATCGTTTGTTTATAACGAGTTTTTGGCAAACCAAGCGGCCAACCCGTCTGTAAATATGTTTAACCATGTTATTAAAATGTTATTTTTATATGCCACCACGGTATTGTGTCGGTTATTGTGGGAGTTTACCATAGAGATGGGAGATTTCAGAGAGAAACCACTGTTCGATTTCCGCCATGTCGGCCTGGTAAACACGCACTAGTATGTGAAGGATCCTGTGTGTTCTGCCATAGTCCTTGCTTCGTCATCGCTTATTCAGCCAGCAGCGTCAGTGAGGGGAAACTCGCTGGTGGCCGCCGCCACCCAACTGTTCTTTTGAGGTGCTACGAATAGGGCCCCAGCTACAAGTTGGAGTCTAGTCCATAAGGTTACAATAGCAACGTCATACCAATCATTAGCTACGAAACAAGAGAACATCTATATTAACATCAATGGAGGTGACCATATGCCAATGACCACGTTCTACATGTAATAGCATCGAAACAAGAGAGAACATCCATGGTAACGTCACTGTCTCCCGGAGATGACATTAATAGCACACCAATGTTACAATAGAAACCTAGTGGAACATTAAATTTCATACTTCAATTAAAAACATTGTCTTGGGGTCACTGGGTTGTTTTGGTTATTTTCGTGATGCTCTGATACATTAGATAAAGGACATCACATTGAACCAAGTAGAAATTTGGTATGGTACATTAGAATTTTCAATTTTCCTCTGTTTACCTCATTTTTGTGAAAAATCACCAGAATCCGTGAACATATAAAGTTGGCAGCCAGGAAACCTTGCTGTATTTCATCACGCTCTTTTCAAAAAAATAAATTAACACACGTACTAAAAGGCGTGACGGGCGTGTTGAGCGTGCAGGTTAACCTAAAGTATAGAACTGGCGTGTAGGTTAACCTACATGCCCGTCACGCCTTTTAGTACGACCCGTTGGCTAGAGTTTTTGTTTATACGAAATGTATACTGCAAAATGTTCTCAATCTGACATATTATGTAAGACTATTAAACCTTAGACTAAGATTAAACCCATGGACGACGGACTTTTCTTCTAGCTCTATATAATTTTCATTGTGTTTTGATAATTACCAAGTCAGTTTTAAATATACCTTGTATATAACATCTGGAATGCACACTGTTTTATAGATATACATGAAACTTTCCTGAATATTAGAGGTACGAAAGACGTTTGTAGCGAAGAATACAGAAAAAAACATTTTCACAACAGCTGGGCCCAAAACCTCCCAAACCACCGCCTGTGCACTAGCCACTCCTTGTTCCTCTATCAAGTATTGAGTAAGGAATATTACAGAGGCCAGAAAAAGCCGAAAAAACAGATCGCCACCAAATAGTACGGAGTGTAAATACTGTATAAACAACGGAGCTTATGTATAATAAGCGCCTCTAGTGGCAGTAGGCCAAAAGAGAGCCCACTAAGAAGTTGGCAGACGAAAAATCGTTACACCGGTCAGTTTCCTGTCGTTTTCTCGCAAAGTAAAGAGAAAAGTACGTAGCTTCACAAACATGCATTATTTTTTTAATATTCAATGTTTTGTTCTGAACGTTACTTTTAAATCAAAACTTTTAACATTGAAGCCAAAGGAGATTTCATTATGTCGGTAAGTTACAAACTACTTGCACAATTATCGAGAAAGAAATTTCTTTTGTAAATTTCTTTTTATTTTTTTTTCAAAAATTCATGGAGTAGTTAGGGAGAAAACGGCAAAAAACTTACTGGTGCAGCGATTCTTCCATTGAGTTCTATGTTATAGTTTCGTCTGCTAACTTCTTATGGGGCCATCTTTTGGCTTACTGCCATTAGAGGCGCTTATTTATGGCGAACCGTATAACTTTTTATTCCTGAATTTCAGAAAATGGCCGCCAAATGCATGTATCTTGTCCATGTTAAAGCTTAGACTATTACTTTACTGGACTGGCAACTCCCTATCTTCTACATGTTAAAGCGTTAAATGCATGTTCATAGGCAATAGTGACGCCAGCTCTGTCTGGTGGCATTATTTTTAAAGAAAATCGCAAGTGAAAGTCTGTTTTTTTTGTGGTTCGACATTGATTGATGTGACGTCAGAGTATATAACCAACCAATTCGAACTTGAGTTCGTCATAAGAAGGGCGGAGCCCCCTATAGATAGTATACAAAGGAGGCTACGGTTGTGTATAGACCTATGCACCGCCGGGCGAAACCGCCGCCGCCAGTGCTTTTGAAGCAAAAAAACGCCGCCGCTCGCCGCTTGTACTTTTTTTTAAAAACCCGCCGCCACTCGCCGCCGGTGTATGACTGGCGGCCGCCGAATTCAAATTTGTTTTGGTTGGTTTTGTTTCAAAAACTGCCATAGGAATGAAATGATACCATATTCGATATTTATCGATTTCAATTTATATCGATAATTACCACATTCAATATATATATATATATTCAATATATATTCAATTCAATATATTTGTTCGATATGTTCAATTCCAGACGCCGGTAGTCGCCGCCGCCGCTGCTCGTATTTACCCTCGCCCGCCGCCGCCGATCAATATGCTACGGCGCACAGGTCTAGTTGTGTAGTTCTTCATCGGCCCTACTTTTTATACTGATATATAAAAATACACCCTACATATAGACCTGTGCGCCGCCGGACGAAACCGCCGCCGCCGGTGTTTTTGAAGCTAAAAACGCCGCCGCTCGCCGCTTGTACTTTTTTTTAAAAACCCGTGGCCACTCGCCGCCGGTGTATGACTGGCGGCCGCCGAATTCAAATTTGTTTTGGTTGGTTATGTTTCAAAAACTGCCGTAGGAATGAAACGATACCATATTCGATATTTATCGATTTTAATTTATATCGATAATTACGGAATTCAGTATATCGTTAAATCGATATAATTGTTCGATATGTTCAATTCCAGACGCCGGTAGTCGCCGCCGCCGCTGCTCGTATTTACCCTCGCCCGCCGCCGCCGATCAATATGCTACGGCGCACAGGTCTACCTACATAGCTACAAAATGAACTCGTCCAAAACTTGAATTTTACTATTCAAGTTCATATACCATAGTCCCGCTTGAGGCGCCACTTGGAAACCAACGATGCATTACTATCAAACACACAATTTCGGGTGTTGCCAGTCCAGTAAAGTAATAGTCTAAGGTTAAAGCTTTGAATGCATGTTGATAGGCAAAAGTTACGCCAACTCCGTCTGGTGGCATTATTTATATGAAAAATCAAAGTGAAATTCTTTTTTTTTTTTTTTTTTTTTGCAAAGGGGTAGACATTGGGGGTGAATCATGTACTGTATGGCAAGTTATTTAAGTTTTTCCACGTTTTACTTGATTTTCAGATTTTAATTCTATTCTGGGAATCCAGTAAAACACGGATAAAAGAGTAAAATTAATTTCCATACCTACTGTCTACTGTGAATTTTTGTAAATCTTAGTGAATCTCGTACATGATTTTTTTTATTGTCGGCCCAGTTGTCGTTTCGTCTTCTAAGCAAAAAAAATGGTTGGAAAACGTCGTTCTTATCTTAGACCAAGGCCTTAGAGTAACTCTAAGGCCTAGAGGCTAGAGTTACTCTAAGGTCTTGCTTAGACTATTACCAGACCGCAGAATAAGGAGATATACAGAAGAAAAACTCTCTCGTGTGGCGCCTTTGAAGTTGCTGTGACAGAATTTCATGACCTTGGACTGAAAGCTTCTCTTATTTTAACCGGTTACTTGATGTCCGCCATTTTGAAATGTATTACTATGTTTGGTTGTTTTGTGTTATTCATTTGATTAAATGGAAACATAAGGAGGAAACAAATACTTTTTAAATGTGAAAAATTTGAAGAAAAAAAATTATTTTGAAAAAAATGAATGTTGTTTTAAATAATCAAATTTCGTTTTAATCTTAATTAATAAAAGTATATGTAATTAACATAAAATGTTAAATGTAATATTTTTATTAAGATTATTGTTTTTGATAAATGTTATTTCTAAATTCCAGTTTTTATTTTTATTTTTAAATTTTATTTTTAAATTTTATTTTTAAATTTTATTTTTAAATTTTATTTTTAAATTTTATTTTTAAATTTCAGTTTTTAATTTTAGTTTTTAATTTTATTTTTAAATTTCAGTTTTTAATTTTGTTTTTAAATTTCAGTTTTTAATTTTATTTTTAAATTTCAGTTTTTAATTTTATTTTTAAATTTCAGTTTTTAATTTTATTTTTAAATTTCAGTTTTATTATTATGTAAAATAAATACATGGAAAATATTAAACTTTATAAACACATTTTTAATTTAAAATTTTCCAACTTTTATATTTTTACAATTTGCCAACTTTTGAATCGTTGCTGTTGCCACAGATGAACACGTATCATTATGTAATACATTTCAAAATGGCGGCAGCTGCGTCACGACATAATAGCGACTAAAATTCTGGGGCGGTGCCGCACATGCGCAGAAAAATTCTGTCACATTCTGGCTCAGTTTCCCTTCTGTATATATCCTTATTCTGTGATTGTAGGCCACTCGCGTACGCAAAGAGCAGTGTTGCCACTTGGAGGGAAATTACCCTCTTAGAGGGTATTTTAGAAGGTGAGAGGGTACAAAGAGGGTATTTAACTGCAGAGTATTTTGAGAGTAAATTGAGAAAAAACAAATATCATTAAGCAATATGCTTATTTTTAAACATTTCCATTGACGTAAATGAACCATTTTGATAAAAATCAAGCACCTGTTTAAAAATGGTTCGACAAAATGACTTAATTATGGTGAAAAACATTAAACCACATTTTTAAACTCATCGGTTAAGCAATGGCCATCGCTTTAAATCTATTAATTTATGTTAACGTGACGGTATAAACAGCGGAGCCTATTGATTAACCGGAGAGTTAAAGAAATAGCGCCATCTATTGGCTTTCTTCTCATATTGTGAACAATGGGAGGGTAAAATTAGGAGAGCTGCAAGGAATTTCTCTATAAAGTTAGTGGCAACACTGGCAAAGAGATCTCTTTATCTCTTTGATATAAGCACGCCTTACATACTCTACAAATGTTAGGTACTCTAGTTTTGCAACTTTCTTATGGCAGGTTGTTTTATTTTGCTTTCTATTCGCGCCTTCATTTTGTTTTCTTAAGTGTTTAAGTTTGAAATTTCCATTTTCATCAGAATGAATACTATCGTAAAAGTCGGTTGTATTCCTAGTCGACGTTTGCTGGGACCACATTCAGGTGAGTTGCATTAAAGTTATGGTCCTTATGGCGAATGACTGTTGTTGATAGCCAGACCCTTACGGGTGGCACAGAATAAAAAGTTATACAGAACAGGATCTCTATTGGATCCTTCCTTTCATGTTGCTGTGACAGGAAGTCAAGCATCATCTTTATGTTAACTGGTTAATTGATTAAAATATGGGTAGACTCGGTATTCTTCTAAACAGTTTGGTTTGCACCTTATGTCCAATAAGCGCCTCTAGTGGCAGTAGGCCTAAAGAAAACCCCTAAAAAGTTAGCAGACGAAACTTTAATATAGAACTCAATGAAAAAAATCGCTGCACCGGTAAGTTTTTTTGTCGTTTTCTTGCAAATTACTCGCCCAATTTTCGTGAACTTTGGGAAAAATAAAGACAAAAGTACGTAGTTTCACATACCTCCATTACTTTTTTTAATATTCTTCGTTTTTTTGTTTTCGATGTTTTGTTCTGAACCGAAACTTTTAACATGGAAGCGAATGGAGATTTTGATATGTATGTAAGTTCTTTTGTTTTCTTGCAAATGACTTGCACAATTATCGTGAAATTTTCAAGAAATAAAGACAAAAATATGTGGTTTTGTAATCAATCATTGTTTAATTAAATATTTTTCCTGTTTTTGTTTTTCATGTGTAATTAAAAAAAAATTCACTCCAACTATTCAATGTAGGGTTCAGAATAAAACATTGAAAACAAACAGCAAACAAAAGCCATTAAAAACCCATTGCTTGGCTGGGAAATTTCGTACGTTTATCTTTATTTCTTTAAAATTTCACGATAATTGTTCAAGTAATGTGCACGTAATAAGCAAAAGAACTTACCGACTTATGAAAATCTCCATTGGAGTCCATGTTAAAAGTTGGGGTTTAACAGCAACGTCCAGAACAAAACATCGAAAACAAAACAACGAAGAATATTAAAAAAAAACTAATGCATAGATGTGAAACTACGCAATTTTGTCTTTTATTTTTTCAAAAATTCACGAAAATTCGGTGAGTAGTTAGCGAGAAAAGGGCAAAAAAAAACTTACCAGTGCAGTGTTTTTTCCATTGAGTTCTATGTTAAGAGCCTAAATCCAGCATATAGTTCAAAATTTCTCTGAATGTAGGCGCTGCAATCGTTTTTTGATTGAAAAACGGTTTTTTAAAGTTTTTCCTCCCGGTTTCAAGTCACATAATAATTAATTGAAAAAATGCTTGCCTTAGCATTCCGGGACTCCTCCTTCTCTGCCACAATGCCTACACATTCAGCTCCCTGGCGCCTACTAGTGGAGGGTGTCGGACTCCCCTTCCTTTCACGTTTGGACTTTTTCTTCTTCCCGTGAGGAAGGTTTTACCGTGTGTCGTGTCAGACTTAACTGACCCCGACCTTACCGGGCCGGTCAGGCATAGGCGGGTGGCTAGCCCTCTTCGCTCTCTCAGACTTCTTTGAAGGTTTTCCATAAGAGTTTCCACCAACTGGGCGTAATATGCTGGACCATCAAGCAGGTACGTAAAGTAGCTGCACCTGGACTCATCCATCTAGCACTGCACCTGAGCCTTCGCTTTGAACATGCAGAGGAAAGGTGCCATATCCTCTCTGTCATTGTAACAGACAAATCAGTAGACTGGGTTAAAGAACCCAAATGCCTGAACCTCCGCAGGAACCGCTGGAGCGGGCTTCCAAGCAGTGCCGCTAACCCTGTGAGGCTGCCTGGGATCACCATCTTCCTAAGGAGTTGACCGCCCCAGATGGGTGGCGGTGGAAACATGGACACTCGGTCGAAGCCGAGCACCAAGCCCACCGAGATTACCATCGGCTATACTGCCAACTTCTCAATGGAGAATCTCCATGGAGACCATCAATGGCGTGTCTCCGCACCGTGACGAATTCCTCCAACAGAGGTTGACCCCGTGGAACACTGTCCACGATGCTTTCCTCCAGAGAATCTTCATCTACTCTACTGCTTCACACCCGTGTCCAGAGGCACTCTGCCTTCCACCCCAAGGGGATGGTCAATGACACGGTTGCATAACTCCAACCCCGCTTCCAGACCGGTTTTCTTGTTCGCCATCAGTAATACCGAGGGTTTGTGCCTAAATTCACCATGCTTCCACAGTCAATTCTGGCCAAAACCACCAGAAAACGGGTTTCCACCATCGAAAACGGCAAATTCACGGACCAAAGTTCGTAAACCCCGTAACAAACGGATGGAACCGTTCAAAACCACGGTGTCACGGATCAAAGTCCGTCTCCCACAGGAAAGAATGGTCGGATTTCTTTACAATTTCTACCGCGGTCCCACGGACAAATGTCCGCACCCCACGGTGTACTTGCGGTAACAACCTCGTGCACCACTTGGTACCACAGTACAGCAGACCGAAGTCCGCACCCCATGGTAGATATGCAGTCAAACAAGGTTACCAGTGTTTTCTGCCGCTGTCCCACGGACCAAAGTCCGTGCCCAGCAGCATACTTACACTTAATTTGACCGCCTAAATGGTGAAATCCTCGGTCTTTAACCGTGCGAGAGGCTGGGTAATGATACCTGACACCTCCACCAATTGTAACGGCCCAACTGAACTGTCACAATACCCGGGTAACGAAAAACCAACTTACCCGCTTCCAGACTCCGGTTACATGGACAGGACCGCACCCGTAGCCGCCTCTTACGGTTAAACCTGGGTAGCACCGGCCTTAACTTGGCTTTTTTCGGACAGTACTCGCATCGCCTCTTGATGGACACGACGGTAGTCTGGACACGGCGGTAGTCCACTGTGAGCCGATGCGAGTACTGTCCGAAAAAAGCCAAGTTAAGGACACTATAGCCAAGAACACTATACAAAGCAAAGGCCAAAACAACAAAGAAGATCCAGTTGAGATAGTAGGCCAGCCTGGCCTCCCCATTGATCCTTCCTGGTCTTATTCCCACAACACACTTCCCTGACTTAATGGCTGACCAGGCCATATAAAACCTCCAGGTAACTACCGGGAAGGGATAGTGGTCACTTCTGACCTCTCACCCATTGAACTCAATCGTGAGAGGTCTGCTGGCACCAAAATGGCGTTCGTCCCAACAGCCTACTGCAAGCTGTCAGGCAGATCACCATAGGGAGTTCGTCTGCTCAATCAAAAAATTTGTTTGAGCAGACCAGGTTGCCACAATAGCACTCCCGGAACTTTTTCAAAACTGCTACAGAACTGGGATCCACGATCCGAGACAAGAGCCGTACGTGTACCATACACCAACAACATCCTGTCTTTAAGAAACTTGACAACGCAAGTGGTCATAGGGCTTCGCACCGCCTTTGCCACACCGGTTGCAAGAATCCTTGATTCCGAGCAAACTGTCACCCTCTGACACACCAAACATGATTTAACATATTCGACCATGCCACGTTGCATACCTAACCAGTAGAAACGGATATGTAAGCATTAGTAGGTCTTGTACACTTCGAAGTGACCAGCTTCGGAGCTATCATGCAGCTTCCACAAGCAGAAGGCTTGGCACAACCTTGGCACAACCAACACAGTTCTGATTTGATCCTGGATGGATTTGATGGCATACAACAACTTGTTTGCCATCACAAGCTTGAAACTTAAGTGCAAGCTGGGGTCAGTAACGAGCTCGTTCGATACCTTGGAGCACCAATTGTCATTGGTTTGCTCCTTCACCCAATTCACCTCAGAACGGATACGGTAAAGAACCTCACCCACATCGGCTTCGACATGCTCAGGCAAAAAAAGATCTTCAACTTCATTGACTGGATACCGACTCAAGCAGTCAGCATCCTCATAAAGTTTCCCCTTGTACTGAATCTTATACAGGTACTTCTGCAATTGCATTTGCCAGCACCCCAACCTGCCTTGCAGATTCTAGGCAGTTTGCAAATGACAATGCATGGTGAGTCCCAGTTAAAGATGTAAGGTCGGAATTTACCCACGGCAAACATCGCCAAGCATTCCTGCTCGGTGACAAAGTACTGTGTCTACCAGAACTCGAGGAGCCTTGTCCTCAGGTAACTTCTGGTATACTATGACACCTATACCGTACCCACTAGCATCGGTGTGAATCAACACCTCACCACGTGGATCATACATGGTGAGCACCAGTGCTTTGGTTAAAAATGTCTTTAACCACTCAAACGCTAGACCACACTGCTTTAAAATCTTGTATTTTAGCCCATGTTAAATTCCTATTTCAAAAATACATGGTTCAGGCAAATGATTTGTTTTCTGCAACAAAAATTGTGATTTTCAAAATTCAAATTGCAATATGTATATAATGATATTGCTCATCTAGTGATACGTTGGTAAAAATTTATAATTAGTTTTTCTATTTTTAATTTTGCTTTAAAATCTCGTATTTTTAGCCCATGTTAAATTCTTATTTCAAAAATACCCTAATACCCTAAAACCATTTGTCCTAAAAGGATGTTTGCATTAAAACCACTTTTTTGTTTTTGCTTTTCGTATGTTTGTTTCTTTAGGTGTTTTGCTTCTATTTTCTTTAAGTTTTAAAGGAAAGCAATTTATTAATTTATGAGGTTCACTTAAGTCAGTTAAGACTTTTAAAATAAAAGAACAATTCAGAATTTTTTTAAATAACATTTTATTATTATTATTCTTCCCTCAATCCCATTTAGACCTTATTACAAGAAAAACCCATTGATATTAAAAATCTGTTAAAACATAGTAACCCATTACCAAAACCAAGAAAAATAAAAAACACAACCCAATACAAAATGAAAACATATATACAACTTACAAACATTGGAACATGATGAAATTAATACAAGGTTCCCAGCCAATTTTTTGGTTTCAACTATGATGACCCAACAGTAACTTTGTGTGGAAAACCCAAGTGGGAACCAGCTCAAAGTTTGTGGGGAAACAACACAGTGCCCAGCAGAATGATGGATAATCCTTGTGTTAAGTTGCTGGTCGATGAGGTAGACAAATGAAGAGGGGTAATTCTTTCTGTCTCTTTGGCTCAAATTCGAGCTCTTTTTATTTAGTTTTGGAGGGGCTGGACTCTACCTCATGAACCCATGTTATTGGTTAGTTTTATAATAATTTTCCTAATATAATAAATATATCTAGAATATATATAAAAAATAGTGGACATATGCAAAAAACAGTTAGTAAAAAAAGATAACCCTAAGCTATAGCTAACAGTTTTACTAATTTCTAGTACATATATTACACAGTTTAAATCAAAAAAACTGTCTGGCTAAAGAGACAAGATAAATGGTCATTTTTCCCCCCTATTCATTATATAAGATGGTGTATAAAAAGTAGGAAAAAAAACAAACATAAAAAATCATCTTCCACCTTAAGTGTATATAAAATAAATAGCCCTAAACCATTGCAATAACTGAATAATATAATAAAACTAATTTTTTGTTTGAAAATTGAGAAAGAAGAAAGAACTTAAAAAAGTAAATACATGTAAAAAATAAACAAAAAATAGTGAGGGGTAGTTCTAGGGGTAGACTAAGTGGGTCATTTTATGTCTCACAAAAGTTTAGTTTTTAGGGGAGAGAAAAAGAAAAAATATAACAAGTGTCATTCATGAGAAATGTTATGTAAGCCTATTGCGTCCATAACAGGTGACTACAACTAAAGAAACAACCATATGAAAAGCAAAAACAAAAAAGTGGTTTAAATATGTTCTACGTGCCTAAGATGTTAATTTACACTACTGATTGATGTAAATGTGCCTTTAGCTCAAATGTCATTTAGGGCTAATGTCCCTTTAGGGCAAATTGGATTGCAACAAGTGGATGCTACATGTATGTGTAATTTATTTTTAAGTAAGGTAATGGCATGGTTACCTTGATATTTTGCCCCGGGAATGCCGGGTATCTCTGCTAGTAATTAATAAAGGTGAAAAGTTAATTGTGCATCTGTATATATGAAATGGTCATTTTTTAGTTCTTATTTTTTTAATTTTTACATTTTTAAGAAAAACGTTCTGCCCAGCAAAAAGTTTATAATATAAATTAGTCTCTGTTGAAAATTTCAGGCAAATTCATAAAGTTTAACTCAAGTTATAACTTGGGGTGAAGCTATATGTATGAAAGGTCAACAACAGTCAATGTAAATTCGTTATCATTAATTTAAATCTTGGTGGATAAATCTTAATCACATAAATAGTCAGTGATTGTAACGACCTGGCTGTCCCGTCACAACACCCTTGTAAGATTTGACTTTCTTGCCAGCTCCAGACTCATTGCGTGGACAGGATCACAACATTAGCTGCCCTCTTTCACACGTGTCCTGGTGGCACTAGCCAACCGGAGTCTTTTTCGGTGGATTCTCAATGGAACCACCATGACACCGGTGCAAAGTACCGGCCAAAACAAGACGGATGAAGAATAAGGTGTTTCCCCACACCGGAGCCCCCTCCCTGCAGTAACTTCCCCAAATAACGTGACACGTACACAGTGTAGGTTTAAAGATAAAATAGATATTTATTCAAACATTTACTTACTGCTGAACATATGCAAACAAACAATGAAACCAATGACGTGGTAGATCTGGAGGCCTCCTTGGCCTCCATGAACATCATGTTGATACTTCCAGGGTCTACACTACATTGACATGTCTCCCCCACCTGAGGGAGGACCGTGACCCTGCTGGGGTTTATGTCGTCTGCCGGGCTGCCTACTATAGCAGCTAGCAGACGACATCAGGCTTTAATCTGCCTCTTCTAATACCGGAAGGGGACAGACTGGGTGGTCACGTGACTTAAATCGTGATCTAAATCAAATGATTTTTTATGTATTTGTGCCATCAAAGCAAACGCTAAGTTTGAAAATATTTTGTGGAGAAGTTAGTGCGTGTTTGTGCAATCTGAACCTGGGTGTATTTCATACTTAACAGTTATTTTAAATTTTACTCTTAGAACCAGATAAAGTGGTAAAAAATTACATATTTAAGTTTTGAATGCACTGCAATGTAATCCGGATTTAAATTATATTTTAATTATGCAAATCTACTCTTCTCTTGATTAATAACATGAATGGACATATTATTTGTACTATTTCAGACATTGTTATTCCAGAAAGGAATAAACTGCGACCATTGGAGAAGGTTCCACAGTATCCAGCGGGGATTAGACCCCAAAATGTATGAAGCGGTTAGTGGATATTAGAGGACCTGAAGTTATTCACAACAAACTGATCCACAATCAATTTGGTGTAATTGTAAGTCATGTTACGTGATGTGTTTTGTTTGTGTTTTTAATAAAAAAAGTATCAGGCTTTGACAGGAGGTTACATAAGACATGGTCACATTGAAATGATCCGTAATGTAATTAACAAGAAGATGGACTTAAAGAACATGTTTGCTGTTTGGCGCATTGATGCCCCATGGAAACCAATTACGAAGAAGGTTAGCTATATTATCTTTAATTTTATTAGGTCTGGTCACTTCAAAAGCCAACAAGCAACTGTCCAGAATAATGGCCGGCCTGGCCATTATATACCTCCAGGTTACTGCCCCTGGAGGTGGACAGTGGTCACTTCTAACATCTCACCCATTCACTTCAATGGTTAGAGTTCTGCTGGCACCAATATGACATCCACGTGGCTGTCTACTGTATTCAACCATTCAACCACCATTAGAAGTTCATCTGCTCCTTCAATTCAGAAGGAGCCAGACCAGGTTACCACACAGGGAACCGATTTCCCGAATCTAAAGCTTTCTCTCATGAAATGGCCTCATAATTGGATACACAACAACATTGAGTATGTGAAAGTACGTTTAAAATGAAACTTTTCTATTACAGAGCCAGGGTAAGAGGATGGGTGGCGGAAAAGGTTCAATCAATCATTATGTGACACCGGTCAAAGCAGGACGTGTCATTTTTGAAGTTGGTGGAAAAGTAGAATATGAACTAGTGAAACCACTGTTAATTGAAGTAAGTACAAATCAGTGATATTAAGGGTGTAATATTGGGTTTGTGGTAATAGGTTCTTAATTTTGTGTTTTTATAAGGTTGTTGGTAAACTTCCATTCAAAGCTTTGCCTGTCAGTGAAGAAATTCTCAAACGAATGCACCTAGAAGATGAGGAAATAAAAACAGAAAACGTACATCCTTACACATTTCAATTTATTGTTGATAACAATATGCTTGGGTGTCATAGTTGGATTACAAAATATGACCACATTTGGTATGGAAAATATAGATAATCAATAATCAAAGAAATTCAAAATAAATAACTTATGCAAGTGTCTATAAGCAAGTGTTTTAATTCTTCATAAATCTTAAATATAAAACAGAAAGTTTGTGTTTGTCCGTTATGCTAAAAACTCGCAAACCGCTTAACGTAGCAAAGTGAAATTTGACTCAGTTACAACGCTGAAAAAAGTCAGCCCATTTCTAAGTATTCTCTTCCAAACATCCCTAAATTGTGGTAATTTGCCACGAGCCTGGAAGCAGGCAAATATTTGTCTAATTTAGAAATCAGGTGACAAAGCTTTACGAAATAATTATAGACCCTTATCAGTTGAACATATAATCTATTCAAGCTCAATGAAGCATTTAATTAGTCATTAACTTATTCACTTATTTCAGAAAAAGCTGATAATGTGATACTCAGTTAGCACTGTTTGTACACGACATTTCATCAAAGCTGGACGATCAGTCTGAATTGAATTTAATATTCCTGGATTTTGCAAAGGCTTTTAATACAGTAAAACACTCACTACTGATTAATAATTTAAAATTATTTAATATTAACAATCAAGTAATCTCGTGGATCTCTTCTTTTCTAACTAGTAGACAACAACGGGTCCAAATTGTTGGCGTCCAGATTGGACTAATGTAACGTCTGGTGTTCCACAAGGTAGCATACTTAGGTCCCTTCTTTTCCTATTGTTCGTAAATGACCTTACCTAATGATATTATCAGCTCAATTCGACTGTTTGCTGATGATGCGGTCATATATAGTTCTGCCAGGATGTTCTCAGTTATGCAAATAGTTCTGTTTTAGGACGATTTCAGTTTGACGATGTCTGAACTTTGTCTAAATGACGATCATTTGTGATCGGGAATGCCCCCCCTGCCACATGGCTCGCGAGCTGATTACAGGTGTATTGCTTTGAATTGAATTGGATTGAATTAAACACAAATAATTTAATTAATATTAAATATTAAATTATCTTCTTAAATATAAAACAGAAAGTTTGTGTTTGTCTGTCACGCTAAAAACTCGAACTGCTTAACGCAGCCAAGTAAAATTTGCCTCAGTTGTTGCACTGAAAATTTCTAGGTCAACGGTGTTTGTGTTGATAAAAAAGTTTACAATGTGATCTTCATGACAAATACAAATAATTGGAATCGCAGTCGTCACTTATGCTCTATCATGCTAAGTTCCTTCAAGAAGATATCTTCTTGAAAGAACTTAGCATGATAGCGCAGGTGATAAGTGTAGAAATAAGTAATTTCAATACTTTAATAAATTTAGAAAATATATTTTAGTCAAGCTCAGACAAGAAGTGGCAGACGAATTTGCTAGTTGGATCGAATTTCTTAACAGTGAAGATGAAAGTTGATTGTTGAAAAATGATTGTTTTACTTTCCGGAGTGAAGTCGGGTAGTAATGCCAGTCAGGGTTGGAAAAAATCATGATTTTTTTTAAAAAAAATCAAAAATCGTGATTTTTTTTATTAAATCGCGATTTTTTTGATTAAATCACAGTTTTTAGTTTTTGTAACTTAATAAAAATAATAGGAATACAAAATAGTGAAAGAAGTTACAAAATAAAACTTACAAAAGTGATAAATTATTCAAGTTTTTAGTTAAAAAACAAAGAAACGGGAAGAAGTCAAAGAAATCAAAATACAAAATTTTACAAATACTGAAAAAAAACAACAACTACAAATTGACTTAGTATTTACGTTGAGTATTAGCACATCAAAGTGGTTTCAAAATTTCAAATGTATTCATTGTAAGCGTGTGGCTGTAGAAACATTTCTGCAACTTATTTCTTTTTTGTTGTTCAACATTTTAAAGACCGTCACCAACGTTCCTGCAGTTGATGCAATTGCAGTGTGAAGTTGGGACACAATGTCTATAACTTCTTTTGGAAGTTGATTGATCCCTGTAGTGTTGCCACCAAGATAAAGATGTAACACTTACTTGTGCTGGAGTCATTGCTTTGTTGTAACTATTTTTTACTGCTTTTCTTATGACAGTGGCAGAAGCTCTATCATTTTCTTGACACACCTCTTCCATTTCATCTAACAAATTTTTTTATATCTCCACAACTTCACTAATTGTACAGCTATCCATCTGAATTTAAAACATGATTTAATCAATGATTTTAACTCAGTGATTTAATCATGATTTAATCATTTGATTTAATCAAAATGATTAAATCATGCCAACCCTGATGCCAGTGTTTTAAAATTCAAGCTGAACATTCAATTTAAAGCTAAATTCCTAAAAGTTAAGGAATGCCAAGCTTTATTATACTAGTTTGAATAGTTTGTATTTGTATAAAGGTGCTATGGGGAGAGCATTTATAGTTACGTACATTAGAATTGTTTGTCAGAATTGTTTGAACGTTTTTCTGGAGAAACATTACAAAAAAATTCAGTGTTCTGGAATAAGTTTGTGATAATAGTATGTTGTTTTATGATAATTTTTGTTGTTTTAAAATCATAAAAAACTTGAGAATGAAGTAACTTTTCCTGAGTCACCAAACGACGCCATTCAAAAATGAAAGTCTTCCCCCCCCTCCCACGTTTTGTGGCAAAGGTTGTCACCTCACATTTCCAGAATTCTTTAATGAAATACATGTATTCCCTAGTCATATTCAACTCAATACAATCTTCCATGTGGAATAATTCAAATATTAAATCCATAGTATTTTGAAATGAAAATAATGTGAGGTGACGAGTATTTCGAGTATACAAGTATACTTTTGGTTTTTTTTGGCAACGCCAATTGTTTGGTGGCGCATCTATTTGGTAAAGTTCATTTACATGAAGTCAATTGAAATTTAATTTTTTAAACTATATTTATGACTTTGAAAATCGTTGAATGATTCTTGGCAATGTTTTGACAAGAAGTTTCAGGGGTATAGACTAAGACTAAGATGTTAATCTATCGAAGGATCTCCACAATTTAACTTGTCATTTCAAACAATTCTAAGTTTCATTTTGTTATTACTTAGTGCGCAGACTGGGCCCAACTTGCTTAGTGTTGGTGATCAGACGAGAAACAGTGTGTCAGGTGGGGACCCTTCCAAGTACTTACTGGCCTGCATTAGAACCAGTGTGTTCAATGTGGTATGGCCATCGACTACCAAAAGGTACCGGTAAACCTTTTAAAATAATGTGCCAAAAACATATAGCATTTCCAGGCCTGGTAATTACTGGTTATAATTACTTAATAATTTGTGTTCATTTTCGTTCCTTTTTAAAATAAGTTTTTAGTTTGGTCATGCACTTTAGATGACTATTTAAACAAAATAAAAGAATGTGCCAACAACACTCAGTATACCCAGGCGGTAGGTCACACTTCCAAGTACTAACTGGGCCCAACATTGCTTAACTTTGGTGATCAGACAATAACCAGTTCAATGTGGTATGGTTGTTGACAACTAAAGTGTACAGGTTGACATTTCGAAGGATCTTCATGATTTAACTCGTCATTTCGAACAAGTACTGGTTACATTTAGTTATTAATTTGTAAGGGAGTCAACTAAAGTGCATGATCAAACTAACACTTCTTTTAAAAAGAAATGAAAACACAAATTATTAACTAAATGTAACCAGTAATTGTTCGAAATGAGTAGTTAAATCGTGCAAATTCTTAGAAAGGTTAACATGTACAACGGCCATACCACACACATAAAACACTGGTTCTCCTCTGATCACCAAAGTTAAGCAAGGTTGGGCTCAGTCAGTACTTGGAAGGCTGAACACCTGGAATACAAGGTGTTGTTTGCACGTTCTTTTATTTTTTTTAAATAAAGGGAGTCACCTAAAGTGCATGATAACGCATTTTAAAAAGAAATGAAAGTGCACACAAATTAATATCTTTCGAAAAGTTAACATTTACATTTTCTTTGTCAACGGCCATACCACATTGAACACCTGGTAGTGGATGACCTCAAGAAAAATTTAGACAGTGGTAAACAGGTTAACATGGTGTTTCACATTCAAAACTTCTGGCAAAAGTTGCAGCATAATTTCTTTTTTAAGTGATAAGAAACAAATGGTAGTTGTAAATGGGTCTCACTCAGAGTGGTTGGCTGTTAAATCTGATGTGCCCCAGGGTAGTGTGCTGGGTCCTTTTTTGTTCCTGGACCTGGACTATTTGCTGATGATACTCTAATTTACAAAGAGGTTGATGGGATCCAAGACTGTGAAACATTATAGCCCTAGACTTGAAGGCAATTGAGGGATGGTGCAACTTCAGTTGAATGAGGGGAAGTGTAGTGTTATGAGGCTAACTCAGGATAGAAATCCAATTGTGTTCAATTATTGTATGAATGACACTTCTTCGGAGTGTCAAGTATTATAAGTACTTGGGGGTTACAATGACAGATGACCTTTCTTGGAAAAACACATTCATGGTTTTACGGGGAAAGCTCTACAAATGCTTCGTTTTAGTAAAAGGACATTGGGCGCCTGCCCAGCACACGTTAAAACTATTGCCCATCTAGCATTGGTTTGGCCTCATCTTTAGTATTACTGCAGTGTATATAATCCTCACTCTGTCCATACTCTCACACACACACACACACATTCAATTGAAATGGTTCAGCATAAGGCAGCTAAAAAAGTTTCAAAAAAATGAAAAAAAATTTAAAAAATATTTTTTTTAAAACAAAATTTCAAAACGTATTTTAAAAAAAAATTAAAAAAATTTATTTTCAAAAAAAAAAAATTAAAAAAAAAAAAATTTTTAAAAAATATTTAAAAAAAATATGCGTACCGTATTTTCAAATAAGATTAAAAAATAATTAAATAAATATATTTTCCAAAAAAAAAAATTTTAAAAATGTATTTTAAAAAACAGGTTTTAAAAAACACTTCCGTAACAGGTTATAATAAAAATTTGAAAAAAAAAATATTTTATAAACAATTATTAAACTAAAAAAATGAAAAGAAATTTTTTAAAAAAATATTTTTAAAAAAATTTTTTAAAAATTCTTTAAAAAAAATATGCGTACCGTATTTTCAAATAAAAATAAAGAAAAAGTTAAAAAAAAATATATATATTTTCTAAAAAAAAAAATTTTTAAAAATGTATTTAAAAAAACAGGTTTTAAAAAACACTTCCGTAACGTAGGTTCTAATAAAAATTTGAAAAAAATATGTTATAAACAATTATTAAACTAAAAAAAATAAAAAAAAAATTTTTAAAAAATATTTTCAAAAAAGTTTTTTAAAAATTCTTTAAAAAAAATATGCGTACCGTATTTTCAAATAAAAATAAAGAATAAGTTAAAAAAAAATATATTTTCCAAAAAAAAAAATTTTAAAAATGTATTTAAAAAAACAGGTTTTAAAAAACACTTCCGTAACGTAGATTCTAATAAAAGTTTTAAAAAATATTTAATAAACAAATATTAAACTAAAAAAAATAAAAAGAAATTTTTTAAAAAATATTTTCAAAAAAGTTTTTTAAAAATTATTTAAAAAAAATATGCGTACCGTGTTTTCAAATAAAAATAAAGAAAAAATTAAAAAAATATAATTTCCAAAAAAAATAATTTTTAAAATTGTATTTTAAAAAATATTTTTTAAAAAACACTTCCGTAACTTAGGTTCTAATAAAAATTTTAAAAAATATTTTATAAACAATTATTAAACTAAAAAAAATAAAAAGAAATTTTTTAAAAAATATTTTCAAAAAAGTTTTTTAAAAATTATTTAAAAAAAATATGCGTACCGTGTTTTCAAATAAAAATAAAGAAAAAATTAAAAAAATATATTTTCCAAAAAAAAAGAAATTTTTAAAAATGTATTTTAAAAAATATTTTTTAAAAAACACTTAAAAACACAAACACTTTTTTTTATTTTATTTAGTTTAATAATTGTTTATAACAATTTTTTTTCAATTTTTTATTAGAACCTAAGTTACGGTGTTAAGTGTTTTTTAAAAAATATTTTTTAAAATACATTTTTAAAAATTTTTTTTTGGAAAATATATTTTTTTAATTTTTTCTTTATTTTTATTTGAAAACACGGTACGCATATTTTTTTTAAATAATTTTTAAAAAACTTTTTTGAAAATATTTTTTAAAAAACTTTTTTGAAAATATTTTTTAAAAAATTTTTTTTTATTTTTTTTAGTTTAATAATTGTTTATAACATATTTTTTTCAAATTTTTATTAGAACCTACGTTACGGAAGTGTTTTTTAAAAAATATTTTTTAAAATATATTTTTAAAAATTTCTTTTTTTGGAAAATATATTTTTTTAATTTTTTCTTTATTTTTATTTGAAAATACGGTACGCATATTTTTTTTGAAGAATTTTTAAAAAACTTTTTTGAAAATATTTTTTAAAAAATTTCTTTTTATTTTTTTTAGTTTAATCTTTGTTTATTAAATATTTTTTAAAACTTTTATTAGAACCTAAGTTACATAAGTGTTTTTAAAACCTGGTTTTTTAAATACATTTTTAAAAATTTTTTTTTTTGGAAAATATATTTTTTTTTAACTTTTTCTTTATTTTTATTTGAAAATACGGTACGCATATTTTTTTTGAAGAATTTTTAAAAAACTTTTTTGAAAATATTTTTTAAAAAATTTCTTTTTATTTTTTTTAGTTTAATCTTTGTTTATTAAATATTTTTTAAAACTTTTTTTAGAACCTAAGTTACATAAGTGTTTTTTAAAACCTGTTTTTTTAAATACATTTTTAAAAATTTTTTTTTTTGGAAAATATATTTTTTTTTAACTTTTTCTTTATTTTTATTTGAAAATACGGTACGCATATTTTTTTTAAAGAATTTTTAAAAAACTTTTTTGAAAATATTTTTTCAAATTTTTATTAGAACCTACGTTACGGAAGTGTTTTTTAAAACCTGTTTTTTTAAATACATTTTTAAAAATTTTTTTTTTTGGAAAATATATTTTTTTTTAACTTTTTCTTTATTTTTATTTGAAAATACGGTACGCATATTTTTTTTAAAGAATTTTTAAAAACTTTTTTGAAAATATTTTTTAAAAAATTTTTTTTTATTTTTTTTAGTTTAATTGTTTATTAAATATTTTTTAAAACTTTTATTAGAATCTACGTTACGGAAGTGTTTTTTAAAACCTGTTTTTTTAAATACATTTTTAAAAATTTTTTTTTTTGGAAAATATATTTTTTTTTTAACTTTTTCTTTATTTTTATTTGAAAATACGGTACGCATATTTTTTTTAAAGAATTTTTAAAAAACTTTTTTGAAAATATTTTTTAAAAAATTTCTTTTTATTTTTTTTAGTTTAATATTTGTTTATTAAATATTTTTTAAAACTTTTATTAGAACCTAAGTTACGGAAAAGTTTTTTAAAAAATATATTTTTTAAAATACATTTTTAAAAATTTTTTTTTTTGGAAAATATATTTTTTTTTTAACTTTTTCTTTATTTTTATTTGAAAATACGGTACGCATATTTTTTTTAAAGAATTTTTAAAAAACTTTTTTGAAAATATTTTTTAAAAATTTTTTTTTAAATATTTAATTTTATTTAAATTGTTTATAACGTATTTTAAATAATTAATTTTATTTAAATTGTTTATAACGTATTTTTTTCAAATTTTTATTAGAACCTACGTTACGGAAGTGTTTTTTAAAACCTGTTTTTTAAATACATTTTTAAAAATTTTTTTTTTTTGGAAAATATATTTTTTTTTAACTTTTTCTTTATTTTTATTTGAAAATACGGTACGCATATTTTTTTTAAAGAATTTTTAAAAAACTTTTTTGAAAATATTTTTTAAAAAATTTCTTTTTATTTTTTTTAGTTTAATATTTGTTTATTAAATATTTTTTAAAAATTTTTTTTTTTATTTTTTTTAGTTTATAACATATTTTTTTCAATTTTTTATTAGAACCTAAGTTACGGTGTTAAGTGTTTTTTAAAAAATATTTTTTAAAATACATTTTTAAAAATTTTTTTTTGGAAAATATATTTTTTTAATTTTTTCTTTATTTTTATTTGAAAACACGGTACGCATATTTTTTTTAAATAATTTTTAAAAAACTTTTTTGAAAATATTTTTTAAAAAACTTTTTTGAAAATATTTTTTAAAAAATTTTTTTTTATTTTTTTTAGTTTAATAATTGTTTATAACATATTTTTTTCAAATTTTTATTAGAACCTACGTTACGGAAGTGTTTTTTAAAAAATATTTTTTAAAATATATTTTTCAAAATTTCTTTTTTTGGAAAATATATTTTTTTAATTTTTTCTTTATTTTTATTTGAAAATACGGTACGCATATTTTTTTTGAAGAATTTTTAAAAAACTTTTTTGAAAATATTTTTTAAAAAATTTCTTTTTATTTTTTTTAGTTTAATCTTTGTTTATTAAATATTTTTTAAAACTTTTATTAGAACCTAAGTTACATAAGTGTTTTTAAAACCTGGTTTTTTAAATACATTTTTAAAAATTTTTTTTTTTGGAAAATATATTTTTTTTTAACTTTTTCTTTATTTTTATTTGAAAATACGGTACGCATATTTTTTTTGAAGAATTTTTAAAAAACTTTTTTGAAAATATTTTTTAAAAAATTTCTTTTTATTTTTTTTAGTTTAATCTTTGTTTATTAAATATTTTTTAAAACTTTTTTTAGAACCTAAGTTACATAAGTGTTTTTTAAAACATGTTTTTTTAAATACATTTTTAAAAATTTTTTTTTTTGGAAAATATATTTTTTTTTAACTTTTTCTTTATTTTTATTTGAAAATACGGTACGCATATTTTTTTTAAAGAATTTTTAAAAAACTTTTTTGAAAATATTTTTTCAAATTTTTATTAGAACCTACGTTACGGAAGTGTTTTTTAAAACCTGTTTTTTTAAATACATTTTTAAAAATTTTTTTTTTTGGAAAATATATTTTTTTTTAACTTTTTCTTTATTTTTATTTGAAAATACGGTACGCATATTTTTTTTAAAGAATTTTTAAAAACTTTTTTGAAAATATTTTTTAAAAAATTTTTTTTTATTTTTTTTAGTTTAATTGTTTATTAAATATTTTTTAAAACTTTTATTAGAATCTACGTTACGGAAGTGTTTTTTAAAACCTGTTTTTTTAAATACATTTTTAAAAATTTTTTTTTTTGGAAAATATATTTTTTTTTTAACTTTTTCTTTATTTTTATTTGAAAATACGGTACGCATATTTTTTTTAAAGAATTTTTAAAAAACTTTTTTGAAAATATTTTTTAAAAAATTTCTTTTTATTTTTTTTAGTTTAATATTTGTTTATTAAATATTTTTTAAAACTTTTATTAGAACCTAAGTTACGGAAGAGTTTTTTAAAAAATATATTTTTTAAAATACATTTTTAAAAATTTTTTTTTTTGGAAAATATATTTTTTTTTTAACTTTTTCTTTATTTTTATTTGAAAATACGGTACGCATATTTTTTTTAAAGAATTTTTAAAAAACTTTTTTGAAAATATTTTTTAAAAATTTTTTTTTATTTTTTTTAGTTTAATAATTGTTTATAACGTATTTTTTTCAAATTTTTATTAGAACCTACGTTACGGAAGTGTTTTTTAAAACCTGTTTTTTTAAATACATTTTTAAAAATTTTTTTTTTGGAAAATATATTTTTTTTTAACTTTTTCTTTATTTTTATTTGAAAATACGGAACGCATATTTTTTTTGAAGAATTTTTAAAAAACTTTTTTGAAAATATTTTTTAAAAAATTTCTTTTTATTTTTTTTAGTTTAATCTTTGTTTATTAAATATTTTTTAAAACTTTTTTTAGAACCTAAGTTACATAAGTGTTTTTTAAAACCTGTTTTTTTAAATACATTTTTAAAAATTTTTCTTTTTGGAAAATATATTTTTTTTTAACTTTTTCTTTATTTTTATTTGAAAATACGGTACGCATATTTTTTTTAAAGAATTTTTAAAAAACTTTTTTGAAAATATTTTTTCAAATTTTTATTAGAACCTACGTTACGGAAGTGTTTTTTAAAACCTGTTTTTTTAAATACATTTTTAAAAATTTTTTTTTTTGGAAAATATATTTTTTTTTAACTTTTTCTTTATTTTTATTTGAAAATACGGTACGCATATTTTTTTTGAAGAATTTTTAAAAAACTTTTTTGAAAATATTTTTTAAAAAACTTTTTTGAAAATATTTTTTAAAAAATTTATTTTTATTTTTTTTATTTTAATTTTTGTTTATTAAATATTTTTTAAAACTTTTTTTAGAACCTAAGTTACATAAGTGTTTTTTAAAACCTGTTTTTTTAAATACATTTTTAAAAATTTTTTTTTTTGGAAAATATATTTTTTTTTAACTTTTTCTTTATTTTTATTTAAAAATACGGTACGCATATTTTTTTTGAAGAGATTTTAAAAAACTTTTTTGAAAATATTTTTTAAAAAATTTCTTTTTATTTTTTTAGTTTAATATTTGTTTATTAAATATTTTTTAAAACTTTTATTAGAACCTACGTTACGGAAGTGTTTTTTAAAACCTGTTTTTTTAAATACATTTTTAAAAATTTTTTTTTTTGGAAAATATATTTTTTTTTAACTTTTTCTTTATTTTTATTTGAAAATACGGTACGCATATTTTTTTTGAAGAATTTTTAAAAAACTTTTTTGAAAATATTTTTTAAAAAATTTTTTTTTATTTTTTTTAGTTTAATTGTTTATTAAATATTTTTTAAAACTTTTATTAGAATCTACGTTACGGAAGTGTTTTTTAAAACCTGTTTTTTTAAATACATTTTTAAAAATTTTTTTTTTTGGAAAATATATTTTTTTTTTAACTTTTTCTTTATTTTTATTTGAAAATACGGTACGCATATTTTTTTTAAAGAATTTTTAAAAAACTTTTTTGAAAATATTTTTTAAAAAATTTCTTTTTATTTTTTTTAGTTTAATATTTGTTTATTAAATATTTTTTAAAACTTTTATTAGAACCTAAGTTACGGAAGAGTTTTTTAAAAAATATATTTTTTAAAATACATTTTTAAAAATTTTTTTTTTTGGAAAATATATTTTTTTTTTAACTTTTTCTTTATTTTTATTTGAAAATACGGTACGCATATTTTTTTTAAAGAATTTTTAAAAAACTTTTTTGAAAATATTTTTTAAAAATTTTTTTTTAAATATTTAATTTTATTTAAATTGTTTATAACGTATTTTAAATAATTAATTTTATTTAAATTGTTTATAACGTATTTTTTTCAAATTTTTATTAGAACCTACGTTACGGAAGTGTTTTTTAAAACCTGTTTTTTAAATACATTTTTAAAAATTTTTTTTTTTTGGAAAATATATTTTTTTTTAACTTTTTCTTTATTTTTATTTGAAAATACGGTACGCATATTTTTTTTAAAGAATTTTTAAAAAACTTTTTTGAAAATATTTTTTAAAAAATTTCTTTTTATTTTTTTTAGTTTAATATTTGTTTATTAAATATTTTTTAAAAATTTTTTTTTTTATTTTTTTTAGTTTATAACATATTTTTTTCAATTTTTTATTAGAACCTAAGTTACGGTGTTAAGTGTTTTTTAAAAAATATTTTTTAAAATACATTTTTAAAAATTTTTTTTTGGAAAATATATTTTTTTAATTTTTTCTTTATTTTTATTTGAAAACACGGTACGCATATTTTTTTTAAATAATTTTTAAAAAACTTTTTTGAAAATATTTTTTAAAAAACTTTTTTGAAAATATTTTTTAAAAAATTTTTTTTTATTTTTTTTAGTTTAATAATTGTTTATAACATATTTTTTTCAAATTTTTATTAGAACCTACGTTACGGAAGTGTTTTTTAAAAAATATTTTTTAAAATATATTTTTCAAAATTTCTTTTTTTGGAAAATATATTTTTTTAATTTTTTCTTTATTTTTATTTGAAAATACGGTACGCATATTTTTTTTGAAGAATTTTTAAAAAACTTTTTTGAAAATATTTTTTAAAAAATTTCTTTTTATTTTTTTTAGTTTAATCTTTGTTTATTAAATATTTTTTAAAACTTTTATTAGAACCTAAGTTACATAAGTGTTTTTAAAACCTGGTTTTTTAAATACATTTTTAAAAATTTTTTTTTTTGGAAAATATATTTTTTTTTAACTTTTTCTTTATTTTTATTTGAAAATACGGTACGCATATTTTTTTTGAAGAATTTTTAAAAAACTTTTTTGAAAATATTTTTTAAAAAATTTCTTTTTATTTTTTTTAGTTTAATCTTTGTTTATTAAATATTTTTTAAAACTTTTTTTAGAACCTAAGTTACATAAGTGTTTTTTAAAACCTGTTTTTTTAAATACATTTTTAAAAATTTTTTTTTTTGGAAAATATATTTTTTTTTAACTTTTTCTTTATTTTTATTTGAAAATACGGTACGCATATTTTTTTTAAAGAATTTTTAAAAAACTTTTTTGAAAATATTTTTTCAAATTTTTATTAGAACCTACGTTACGGAAGTGTTTTTTAAAACCTGTTTTTTTAAATACATTTTTAAAAATTTTTTTTTTTGGAAAATATATTTTTTTTTAACTTTTTCTTTATTTTTATTTGAAAATACGGTACGCATATTTTTTTTAAAGAATTTTTAAAAACTTTTTTGAAAATATTTTTTAAAAAATTTTTTTTTATTTTTTTTAGTTTAATTGTTTATTAAATATTTTTTAAAACTTTTATTAGAATCTACGTTACGGAAGTGTTTTTTAAAACCTGTTTTTTTAAATACATTTTTAAAAATTTTTTTTTTTTGGAAAATATATTTTTTTTTTAACTTTTTCTTTATTTTTATTTGAAAATACGGTACGCATATTTTTTTTAAAGAATTTTTAAAAAACTTTTTTGAAAATATTTTTTAAAAAATTTCTTTTTATTTTTTTTAGTTTAATATTTGTTTATTAAATATTTTTTAAAACTTTTATTAGAACCTAAGTTACGGAAGAGTTTTTTAAAAAATATATTTTTTAAAATACATTTTTAAAAATTTTTTTTTTTTGGAAAATATATTTTTTTTTTAACTTTTTCTTTATTTTTATTTGAAAATACGGTACGCATATTTTTTTTAAAGAATTTTTAAAAAACTTTTTTGAAAATATTTTTTAAAAATTTTTTTTTATTTTTTTTAGTTTAATAATTGTTTATAACGTATTTTTTTCAAATTTTTATTAGAACCTACGTTACGGAAGTGTTTTTTAAAACCTGTTTTTTTAAATACATTTTTAAAAATTTTTTTTTTGGAAAATATATTTTTTTTTAACTTTTTCTTTATTTTTATTTGAAAATACGGAACGCATATTTTTTTTGAAGAATTTTTAAAAAACTTTTTTGAAAATATTTTTTAAAAAATTTCTTTTTATTTTTTTTAGTTTAATCTTTGTTTATTAAATATTTTTTAAAACTTTTTTTAGAACCTAAGTTACATAAGTGTTTTTTAAAACCTGTTTTTTTAAATACATTTTTAAAAATTTTTCTTTTTGGAAAATATATTTTTTTTTAACTTTTTCTTTATTTTTATTTGAAAATACGGTACGCATATTTTTTTTAAAGAATTTTTAAAAAACTTTTTTGAAAATATTTTTTCAAATTTTTATTAGAACCTACGTTACGGAAGTGTTTTTTAAAACCTGTTTTTTTAAATACATTTTTAAAAATTTTTTTTTTTGGAAAATATATTTTTTTTTAACTTTTTCTTTATTTTTATTTGAAAATACGGTACGCATATTTTTTTTGAAGAATTTTTAAAAAACTTTTTTGAAAATATTTTTTAAAAAACTTTTTTGAAAATATTTTTTAAAAAATTTATTTTTATTTTTTTTATTTTAATTTTTGTTTATTAAATATTTTTTAAAACTTTTTTTAGAACCTAAGTTACATAAGTGTTTTTTAAAACCTGTTTTTTTAAATACATTTTTAAAAATTTTTTTTTTTGGAAAATATATTTTTTTTTAACTTTTTCTTTATTTTTATTTAAAAATACGGTACGCATATTTTTTTTGAAGAGATTTTAAAAAACTTTTTTGAAAATATTTTTTAAAAAATTTCTTTTTATTTTTTTAGTTTAATATTTGTTTATTAAATATTTTTTAAAACTTTTATTAGAACCTACGTTACGGAAGTGTTTTTTAAAACCTGTTTTTTTAAATACATTTTTAAAAATTTTTTTTTTTGGAAAATATATTTTTTTTTAACTTTTTCTTTATTTTTATTTGAAAATACGGTACGCATATTTTTTTTGAAGAATTTTTAAAAAACTTTTTTGAAAATATTTTTTAAAAAATTTTTTTTTATTTTTTTTAGTTTAATTGTTTATTAAATATTTTTTAAAACTTTTATTAGAATCTACGTTACGGAAGTGTTTTTTAAAACCTGTTTTTTTAAATACATTTTTAAAAATTTTTTTTTTTGGAAAATATATTTTTTTTTTAACTTTTTCTTTATTTTTATTTGAAAATACGGTACGCATATTTTTTTTAAAGAATTTTTAAAAAACTTTTTTGAAAATATTTTTTAAAAAATTTCTTTTTATTTTTTTTAGTTTAATATTTGTTTATTAAATATTTTTTAAAACTTTTATTAGAACCTAAGTTACGGAAGAGTTTTTTAAAAAATATATTTTTTAAAATACATTTTTAAAAATTTTTTTTTTTGGAAAATATATTTTTTTTTTAACTTTTTCTTTATTTTTATTTGAAAATACGGTACGCATATTTTTTTTAAAAAATTTTTAAAAAACTTTTTTGAAAATATTTTTTAAAAATTTTTTTTTATTTTTTTTAGTTTAATAATTGTTTATAACGTATTTTTTTCAAATTTTTATTAGAACCTACGTTACGGAAGTGTTTTTTAAAACCTGTTTTTTAAATACATTTTTAAAAATTTTTTTTTTTGGAAAATATATTTTTTTTTAACTTTTTCTTTATTTTTATTTGAAAATACGGTACGCATATTTTTTTTAAAGAATTTTTAAAAAACTTTTTTGAAAATATTTTTTAAAAAATTTCTTTTTATTTTTTTTAGTTTAATATTTGTTTATTAAATATTTTTTAAAACTTTTATTAGAACCTAAGTTACGGAAGAGTTTTTTAAAAAATATATTTTTTAAAATACATTTTTAAAAATTTTTTTTTTTGGAAAATATATTTTTTTTTTAACTTTTTCTTTATTTTTATTTGAAAATACGGTACGCATATTTTTTTTAAAGAATTTTTAAAAAACTTTTTTGAAAATATTTTTTAAAAATTTTTTTTTATTTTTTTTAGTTTAATAATTGTTTATAACGTATTTTTTTCAAATTTTTATTAGAACCTACGTTACGGAAGTGTTTTTTAAAACCTGTTTTTTAAATACATTTTTAAAAATTTTTTTTTTTGGAAAATATATTTTTTTTTAACTTTTTCTTTATTTTTATTTGAAAATACGGTACGCATATTTTTTTTAAAGAATTTTTAAAAAACTTTTTTGAAAATATTTTTTAAAAATTTTTTTTTATTTTTTTTAGTTTAATAATTGTTTATAACGTATTTTTTTCAAATTTTTATTAGAACCTACGTTACGGAAGTGTTTTTTAAAACCTGTTTTTTTAAATACATTTTTAAAAATTTTTTTTTTGGAAAATATATTTTTTTTTAACTTTTTCTTTATTTTTATTTGAAAATACGGAACGCATATTTTTTTTGAAGAATTTTTAAAAAACTTTTTTGAAAATATTTTTTAAAAAATTTCTTTTTATTTTTTTTAGTTTAATCTTTGTTTATTAAATATTTTTTAAAACTTTTTTTAGAACCTAAGTTACATAAGTGTTTTTTAAAACCTGTTTTTTTAAATACATTTTTAAAAATTTTTCTTTTTGGAAAATATATTTTTTTTTAACTTTTTCTTTATTTTTATTTGAAAATACGGTACGCATATTTTTTTTAAAGAATTTTTAAAAAACTTTTTTGAAAATATTTTTTCAAATTTTTATTAGAACCTACGTTACGGAAGTGTTTTTTAAAACCTGTTTTTTTAAATACATTTTTAAAAATTTTTTTTTTTGGAAAATATATTTTTTTTTAACTTTTTCTTTATTTTTATTTGAAAATACGGTACGCATATTTTTTTTGAAGAATTTTTAAAAAACTTTTTTGAAAATATTTTTTAAAAAACTTTTTTGAAAATATTTTTTAAAAAATTTCTTTTTATTTTTTTTAGTTTAATTATTGTTTATAACATTTTTTTTCAAATTTTTATTAGAACCTACGTTACGGAAGTGTTTTTTAAAACCTGTTTTTTTAAATACATTTTTAAAAATTTTTTTTTTGGAAAATATATTTTTTTTTAACTTTTTCTTTATTTTTATTTGAAAACACGGTACGCATATTTTTTTTGAAGAATTTTTAAAAAACTTTTTTGAAAATATTTTTTAAAAAATTTCTTTTTATTTTTTTTAGTTTAATCTTTGTTTATTAAATATTTTTTAAAACTTTTATTAGAACCTAAGTTACATAAGTGTTTTTAAAACCTGTTTTTTTAAATACATTTTTAAAAATTTTTTTTTTTGGAAAATATATTTTTTTTTAACTTTTTCTTTATTTTTATTTGAAAATACGGTACGCATATTTTTTTTAAAGAATTTTTAAAAAACTTTTTTGAAAATATTTTTTAAAAATTTTTTTTTTATTTTTTTTAGTTTAATAATTGTTTATAACGTATTTTTTTCAAATTTTTATTAGAACCTACGTTACGGAAGTGTTTTTTAAAACCTGTTTTTTAAATACATTTTTAAAAATTTTTTTTTTTGGAAAATATATTTTTTTTTAACTTTTTCTTTATTTTTATTTGAAAATACGGTACGCATATTTTTTTTAAAGAATTTTTAAAAAACTTTTTTGAAAATATTTTTTAAAAAATTTCTTTTTATTTTTTTTAGTTTAATTTTTGTTTATTAAATATTTTTTAAAACTTTTTTTAGAACCTAAGTTACATAAGTGTTTTTTAAAACCTGTTTTTTTAAATACATTTTTAAAAATTTTTTTTTTTGGAAAATATATTTTTTTTTAACTTTTTCTTTATTTTTATTTGAAAATACGGTACGCATATTTTTTTTAAAGAATTTTTAAAAAACTTTTTTGAAAATATTTTTTAAAAATTTTTTTTTTATTTTTTTTAGTTTAATAATTGTTTATAACGTATTTTTTTCAAATTTTTATTAGAACCTACGTTACGGAAGTGTTTTTTAAAACCTGTTTTTTAAATACATTTTTAAAAATTTTTTTTTTTGGAAAATATATTTTTTTTTAACTTTTTCTTTATTTTTATTTGAAAATACGGTACGCATATTTTTTTTGAAGAGATTTTAAAAAACTTTTTTGAAAATATTTTTTAAAAAATTTCTTTTTATTTTTTTAGTTTAATATTTGTTTATTAAATATTTTTTAAAACTTTTATTAGAACCTACGTTACGGAAGTGTTTTTTAAAACCTGTTTTTTTAAATACATTTTTAAAAATTTTTTTTTTTGGAAAATATATTTTTTTTTAACTTTTTCTTTATTTTTATTTGAAAATACGGTACACATATTTTTTTTGAAGAATTTTTAAAAAACTTTTTTGAAAATATTTTTTAAAAAATTTTTTTTTATTTTTTTTAGTTTAATTGTTTATTAAATATTTTTTAAAACTTTTATTAGAATCTACGTTACGGAAGTGTTTTTTAAAACCTGTTTTTTTAAATACATTTTTAAAAATTTTTTTTTTTGGAAAATATATTTTTTTTTTAACTTTTTCTTTATTTTTATTTGAAAATACGGTACGCATATTTTTTTTAAAGAATTTTTAAAAAACTTTTTTGAAAATATTTTTTAAAAAATTTCTTTTTATTTTTTTTAGTTTAATATTTGTTTATTAAATATTTTTTAAAACTTTTATTAGAACCTAAGTTACGGAAGAGTTTTTTAAAAAATATATTTTTTAAAATACATTTTTAAAAATTTTTTTTTTTGGAAAATATATTTTTTTTTTAACTTTTTCTTTATTTTTATTTGAAAATACGGTACGCATATTTTTTTTAAAGAATTTTTAAAAAACTTTTTTGAAAATATTTTTTAAAAATTTTTTTTTATTTTTTTTAGTTTAATAATTGTTTATAACGTATTTTTTTCAAATTTTTATTAGAACCTACGTTACGGAAGTGTTTTTTAAAACCTGTTTTTTAAATACATTTTTAAAAATTTTTTTTTTTGGAAAATATATTTTTTTTTAACTTTTTCTTTATTTTTATTTGAAAATACGGTACGCATATTTTTTTTAAAGAATTTTTAAAAAACTTTTTTGAAAATATTTTTTAAAAATTTTTTTTTATTTTTTTTAGTTTAATAATTGTTTATAACGTATTTTTTTCAAATTTTTATTAGAACCTACGTTACGGAAGTGTTTTTTAAAACCTGTTTTTTTAAATACATTTTTAAAAATTTTTTTTTTGGAAAATATATTTTTTTTTAACTTTTTCTTTATTTTTATTTGAAAATACGGAACGCATATTTTTTTTGAAGAATTTTTAAAAAACTTTTTTGAAAATATTTTTTAAAAAATTTCTTTTTATTTTTTTTAGTTTAATCTTTGTTTATTAAATATTTTTTAAAACTTTTTTTAGAACCTAAGTTACATAAGTGTTTTTTAAAACCTGTTTTTTTAAATACATTTTTAAAAATTTTTCTTTTTGGAAAATATATTTTTTTTTAACTTTTTCTTTATTTTTATTTGAAAATACGGTACGCATATTTTTTTTAAAGAATTTTTAAAAAACTTTTTTGAAAATATTTTTTAAAAATTTTTTTTTTATTTTTTTTAGTTTAATAATTGTTTATAACGTATTTTTTTCAAATTTTTATTAGAACCTACGTTACGGAAGTGTTTTTTAAAACCTGTTTTTTAAATACATTTTTAAAAATTTTTTTTTTTGGAAAATATATTTTTTTTTAACTTTTTCTTTATTTTTATTTGAAAATACGGTACGCATATTTTTTTTAAAGAATTTTTAAAAAACTTTTTTGAAAATATTTTTTAAAAAATTTCTTTTTATTTTTTTTAGTTTAATTTTTGTTTATTAAATATTTTTTAAAACTTTTTTTAGAACCTAAGTTACATAAGTGTTTTTTAAAACCTGTTTTTTTAAATACATTTTTAAAAATTTTTTTTTTTGGAAAATATATTTTTTTTTAACTTTTTCTTTATTTTTATTTGAAAATACGGTACGCATATTTTTTTTAAAGAATTTTTAAAAAACTTTTTTGAAAATATTTTTTAAAAATTTTTTTTTTATTTTTTTTAGTTTAATAATTGTTTATAACGTATTTTTTTCAAATTTTTATTAGAACCTACGTTACGGAAGTGTTTTTTAAAACCTGTTTTTTAAATACATTTTTAAAAATTTTTTTTTTTGGAAAATATATTTTTTTTTAACTTTTTCTTTATTTTTATTTGAAAATACGGTACGCATATTTTTTTTGAAGAGATTTTAAAAAACTTTTTTGAAAATATTTTTTAAAAAATTTCTTTTTATTTTTTTAGTTTAATATTTGTTTATTAAATATTTTTTAAAACTTTTATTAGAACCTACGTTACGGAAGTGTTTTTTAAAACCTGTTTTTTTAAATACATTTTTAAAAATTTTTTTTTTTGGAAAATATATTTTTTTTTAACTTTTTCTTTATTTTTATTTGAAAATACGGTACACATATTTTTTTTGAAGAATTTTTAAAAAACTTTTTTGAAAATATTTTTTAAAAAATTTTTTTTTATTTTTTTTAGTTTAATTGTTTATTAAATATTTTTTAAAACTTTTATTAGAATCTACGTTACGGAAGTGTTTTTTAAAACCTGTTTTTTTAAATACATTTTTAAAAATTTTTTTTTTTGGAAAATATATTTTTTTTTTAACTTTTTCTTTATTTTTATTTGAAAATACGGTACGCATATTTTTTTTAAAGAATTTTTAAAAAACTTTTTTGAAAATATTTTTTAAAAAATTTCTTTTTATTTTTTTTAGTTTAATATTTGTTTATTAAATATTTTTTAAAACTTTTATTAGAACCTAAGTTACGGAAGAGTTTTTTAAAAAATATATTTTTTAAAATACATTTTTAAAAATTTTTTTTTTTGGAAAATATATTTTTTTTTTAACTTTTTCTTTATTTTTATTTGAAAATACGGTACGCATATTTTTTTTAAAGAATTTTTAAAAAACTTTTTTGAAAATATTTTTTAAAAATTTTTTTTTATTTTTTTTAGTTTAATAATTGTTTATAACGTATTTTTTTCAAATTTTTATTAGAACCTACGTTACGGAAGTGTTTTTTAAAACCTGTTTTTTAAATACATTTTTAAAAATTTTTTTTTTTGGAAAATATATTTTTTTTTAACTTTTTCTTTATTTTTATTTGAAAATACGGTACGCATATTTTTTTTAAAGAATTTTTAAAAAACTTTTTTGAAAATATTTTTTAAAAATTTTTTTTTATTTTTTTTAGTTTAATAATTGTTTATAACGTATTTTTTTCAAATTTTTATTAGAACCTACGTTACGGAAGTGTTTTTTAAAACCTGTTTTTTTAAATACATTTTTAAAAATTTTTTTTTTGGAAAATATATTTTTTTTTAACTTTTTCTTTATTTTTATTTGAAAATACGGAACGCATATTTTTTTTGAAGAATTTTTAAAAAACTTTTTTGAAAATATTTTTTAAAAAATTTTTTTTTATTTTTTTTAGTTTAATCTTTGTTTATTAAATATTTTTTAAAACTTTTTTTAGAACCTAAGTTACATAAGTGTTTTTTAAAACCTGTTTTTTTAAATACATTTTTAAAAATTTTTCTTTTTGGAAAATATATTTTTTTTTAACTTTTTCTTTATTTTTATTTGAAAATACGGTACGCATATTTTTTTTAAAGAATTTTTAAAAAACTTTTTTGAAAATATTTTTTCAAATTTTTATTAGAACCTACGTTACGGAAGTGTTTTTTAAAACCTGTTTTTTTAAATACATTTTTAAAAATTTTTTTTTTTGGAAAATATATTTTTTTTTAACTTTTTCTTTATTTTTATTTGAAAATACGGTACGCATATTTTTTTTGAAGAATTTTTAAAAAACTTTTTTGAAAATATTTTTTAAAAAACTTTTTTGAAAATATTTTTTAAAAAATTTCTTTTTATTTTTTTTAGTTTAATTATTGTTTATAACATTTTTTTTCAAATTTTTATTAGAACCTACGTTACGGAAGTGTTTTTTAAAACCTGTTTTTTTAAATACATTTTTAAAAATTTTTTTTTTGGAAAATATATTTTTTTTTAACTTTTTCTTTATTTTTATTTGAAAACACGGTACGCATATTTTTTTTGAAGAATTTTTAAAAAACTTTTTTGAAAATATTTTTTAAAAAATTTCTTTTTATTTTTTTTAGTTTAATCTTTGTTTATTAAATATTTTTTAAAACTTTTATTAGAACCTAAGTTACATAAGTGTTTTTAAAACCTGTTTTTTTAAATACATTTTTAAAAATTTTTTTTTTTGGAAAATATATTTTTTTTTAACTTTTTCTTTATTTTTATTTGAAAATACGGTACGCATATTTTTTTTAAAGAATTTTTAAAAAACTTTTTTGAAAATATTTTTTAAAAATTTTTTTTTTATTTTTTTTAGTTTAATAATTGTTTATAACGTATTTTTTTCAAATTTTTATTAGAACCTACGTTACGGAAGTGTTTTTTAAAACCTGTTTTTTAAATACATTTTTAAAAATTTTTTTTTTTGGAAAATATATTTTTTTTTAACTTTTTCTTTATTTTTATTTGAAAATACGGTACGCATATTTTTTTTAAAGAATTTTTAAAAAACTTTTTTGAAAATATTTTTTAAAAAATTTCTTTTTATTTTTTTTAGTTTAATTTTTGTTTATTAAATATTTTTTAAAACTTTTTTTAGAACCTAAGTTACATAAGTGTTTTTTAAAACCTGTTTTTTTAAATACATTTTTAAAAATTTTTTTTTTTGGAAAATATATTTTTTTTTAACTTTTTCTTTATTTTTATTTGAAAATACGGTACGCATATTTTTTTTAAAGAATTTTTAAAAAACTTTTTTGAAAATATTTTTTAAAAATTTTTTTTTTATTTTTTTTAGTTTAATAATTGTTTATAACGTATTTTTTTCAAATTTTTATTAGAACCTACGTTACGGAAGTGTTTTTTAAAACCTGTTTTTTAAATACATTTTTAAAAATTTTTTTTTTTGGAAAATATATTTTTTTTTAACTTTTTCTTTATTTTTATTTGAAAATACGGTACGCATATTTTTTTTGAAGAGATTTTAAAAAACTTTTTTGAAAATATTTTTTAAAAAATTTCTTTTTATTTTTTTAGTTTAATATTTGTTTATTAAATATTTTTTAAAACTTTTATTAGAACCTACGTTACGGAAGTGTTTTTTAAAACCTGTTTTTTTAAATACATTTTTAAAAATTTTTTTTTTTGGAAAATATATTTTTTTTTAACTTTTTCTTTATTTTTATTTGAAAATACGGTACACATATTTTTTTTGAAGAATTTTTAAAAAACTTTTTTGAAAATATTTTTTAAAAAATTTTTTTTTATTTTTTTTAGTTTAATTGTTTATTAAATATTTTTTAAAACTTTTATTAGAATCTACGTTACGGAAGTGTTTTTTAAAACCTGTTTTTTTAAATACATTTTTAAAAATTTTTTTTTTTGGAAAATATATTTTTTTTTTAACTTTTTCTTTATTTTTATTTGAAAATACGGTACGCATATTTTTTTTAAAGAATTTTTAAAAAACTTTTTTGAAAATATTTTTTAAAAAATTTCTTTTTATTTTTTTTAGTTTAATATTTGTTTATTAAATATTTTTTAAAACTTTTATTAGAACCTAAGTTACGGAAGAGTTTTTTAAAAAATATATTTTTTAAAATACATTTTTAAAAATTTTTTTTTTTGGAAAATATATTTTTTTTTTAACTTTTTCTTTATTTTTATTTGAAAATACGGTACGCATATTTTTTTTAAAGAATTTTTAAAAAACTTTTTTGAAAATATTTTTTAAAAATTTTTTTTTATTTTTTTTAGTTTAATAATTGTTTATAACGTATTTTTTTCAAATTTTTATTAGAACCTACGTTACGGAAGTGTTTTTTAAAACCTGTTTTTTAAAATATATTTTTAAAAATTTCTTTTTTTGGAAAATATATTTTTTTAATTTTTTCTTTATTTTTATTTGAAAATACGGTACGCATATTTTTTTTGAAGAATTTTTAAAAAACTTTTTTGAAAATATTTTTTAGAAAATTTCTTTTTATTATTTTTAGTTTAATAATTGTTTATAACATGTTTTTTTAAATTTTTATTAGAACCTAAGTTACGGAAGTGTTTTTTAAAACCTGTTTTTTAAAATATATTTTTAAAAATTTTTTTTTTTGGAAAATATTTTTTAATTTTTTCTTTATTTTTATTTGAAAATACGGTACGCATATTTTTTTTAAAGAATTTTTAAAAAACTTTTTTGAAAATATTTTTTAAAAAATTTCTTTTTATTTTTTTTAGTTTAATATTTGTTTATTAAATATTTTTTAAAAATTTTTTTTTTTATTTTTTTTAGTTTATAACATATTTTTTTCAAATTTTTATTAGAACCTACGTTACGGAAGTGTTTTTTAAAACCTGTTTTTTTAAATACATTTTTAAAAATTTTTTTTTTTGGAAAATATATTTTTTTTTAACTTTTTCTTTATTTTTATTTGAAAATACGGTACGCATATTTTTTTTGAAGAATTTTTAAAAAACTTTTATGAAAATATTTTTTAAAAAATTTCTTTTTATTTTTTTTAGTTTAATTTTTGTTTATTAAATATTTTTTAAAACTTTTTTTAGAACCTAAGTTACATAAGTGTTTTTTAAAACCTGTTTTTTTAAATACATTTTTAAAAATTTTTTTTTTTGGAAAATATATTTTTTTTTAACTTTTTCTTTATTTTTATTTAAAAATACGGTACGCATATTTTTTTTGAAGAGATTTTAAAAAACTTTTTTGAAAATATTTTTTAAAAAATTTCTTTTTATTTTTTTTAGTTTAATATTTGTTTATTAAATATTTTTTAAAACTTTTTTTAGAACCTAAGTTACATAAGTGTTTTTTAAAACCTGTTTTTTTAAATACATTTTTAAAAATTTTTTTTTTTGGAAAATATATTTTTTTTTAACTTTTTCTTTATTTTTATTTGAAAATACGGTACGCATATTTTTTTTGAAGAGATTTTAAAAAACTTTTTTGAAAATATTTTTTAAAAAATTTCTTTTTATTTTTTTAGTTTAATATTTGTTTATTAAATATTTTTTAAAACTTTTATTAGAACCTACGTTACGGAAGTGTTTTTTAAAACCTGTTTTTTTAAATACATTTTTAAAAATTATTTTTTTTGGAAATTATATTTTTTTAATTTTTTCTTTATTTTTATTTGAAAACACGGTACGCATATTTTTTTTAAATAATTTTTAAAAAACTTTTTTGAAAATATTTTTTAAAAAATTTCTTTTTATTTTTTTTAGTTTAATATTTGTTTATTAAATATTTTTTAAAACTTTTTTTAGAACCTAAGTTACGGAAGTGTTTTTTAAAACCTGTTTTTTAAAATATATTTTTAAAAATTTTTTTTTTTGGAAAATATTTTTTAATTTTTTCTTTATTTTTATTTGAAAATACGGTACGCATATTTTTTTTAAAGAATTTTTAAAAAACTTTTTTGAAAATATTTTTTAAAAATTTTTTTTTTATTTTTTTTAGTTTAATAATTGTTTATAACATATTTTTTTCAAATTTTTATTAGAACCTACGTTACGGAAGTGTTTTTTAAAACCTGTTTTTTTAAATACATTTTTAAAAATTTTTTTTTTTGGAAAATATATTTTTTTTTAACTTTTTCTTTATTTTTATTTGATAATACGGTACGCATATTTTTTTTAAAGAATTTTTAAAAAACTTTTTTGAAAATATTTTTTAAAAAATTTCTTTTTATTTTTTTTAGTTTAATATTTGTTTATTAAATATTTTTTAAAACTTTTTTTAGAACCTAAGTTACATAAGTGTTTTTTAAAACCTGTTTTTTTAAATACATTTTTAAAAAATTTTTTTTTGGAAAATATATTTTTTTTTAACTTTTTCTTTATTTTTATTTGAAAATACGGTACGCATATTTTTTTTGAAGAGATTTTAAAAAACTTTTTTGAAAATATTTTTTAAAAAATTTCTTTTTATTTTTTTAGTTTAATATTTGTTTATTAAATATTTTTTAAAACTTTTATTAGAACCTACGTTACGGAAGTGTTTTTTAAAACCTGTTTTTTTAAATACATTTTTAAAAATTTTTTTTTTTAGAAAATATATTTTTTTTTAATTTTTTCTTTATTTTTATTTGAAAATACGGTACGCATATTTTTTTTGAAGAATTTTTAAAAAACTTTTTTGAAAATATTTTTTAAAAAATTTCTTTTTATTTTTTTTAGTTTAATTATTGTTTATAACATTTTTTTTCAAATTTTTATTAGAACCTACGTTACGGAAGTGTTTTTTAAAACCTGTTTTTTTAAATACATTTTTAAAAATTTTTTTTTTGGAAAATATATTTTTTTTTAACTTTTTCTTTATTTTTATTTGAAAACACGGTACGCATATTTTTTTTGAAGAATTTTTAAAAAACTTTTTTGAAAATATTTTTTAAAAAATTTCTTTTTATTTTTTTTAGTTTAATCTTTGTTTATTAAATATTTTTTAAAACTTTTATTAGAACCTAAGTTACATAAGTGTTTTTAAAACCTGTTTTTTTAAATACATTTTTAAAAATTTTTTTTTTTGGAAAATATATTTTTTTTTAACTTTTTCTTTATTTTTATTTGAAAATACGGTACGCATATTTTTTTTGAAGAATTTTTAAAAAACTTTTTTGAAAATATTTTTTAAAAATTTTTTTTTTATTTTTTTTAGTTTAATAATTGTTTATAACATATTTTTTTCAAATTTTTATTAGAACCTAAGTTACGGAAGAGTTTTTTAAAAAATATTTTTTAAAATACATTTTTAAAAATTTTTTTTTTTGGAAAATATATTTTTTTTTTAACTTTTTCTTTATTTTTATTTGAAAATACGGTACGCATATTTTTTTTAAAGAATTTTTAAAAAACTTTTTTGAAAATATTTTTTAAAAAATTTTTTTTTATTTTTTTTAGTTTAATATTTGTTTATTAAATATTTTTTAAAACTTTTATTAGAACCTACGTTACGGAAGTGTTTTTTAAAACCTGTTTTTTTAAATACATTTTTAAAAATTTTTTTTTTTGGAAAATATATTTTTTTTTAACTTTTTCTTTATTTTTATTTGAAAATACGGTACGCATATTTTTTTTGAAGAATTTTTAAAAAACTTTTATGAAAATATTTTTTAAAAAATTTCTTTTTATTTTTTTTAGTTTAATTTTTGTTTATTAAATATTTTTTAAAATTTTTTTAGAACCTAAGTTACATAAGTGTTTTTTAAAACCTGTTTTTTTAAATACATTTTTAAAAAATTTTTTTTTGGAAAATAATTTTTTTTTAACTTTTTCTTTATTTTTATTTGAAAATACGGTACGCATATTTTTTTTAAAGAATTTTTAAAAAACTTTTTTGAAAATATTTTTTAGAAAATTTCTTTTTATTATTTTTAGTTTAATAATTGTTTATAACATGTTTTTTTAAATTTTTATTAGAACCTAAGTTACGGAAGTGTTTTTTAAAACCTGTTTTTTAAAATATATTTTTAAAAATTTTTTTTTTTGGAAAATATTTTTTAATTTTTTCTTTATTTTTATTTGAAAATACGGTACGCATATTTTTTTTAAAGAATTTTTAAAAAACTTTTTTGAAAATATTTTTTAAAAATTTTTTTTTTATTTTTTTTAGTTTAATAATTGTTTATAACATATTTTTTTCAAATTTTTATTAGAACCTACGTTACGGAAGTGTTTTTTAAAACCTGTTTTTTTAAATACATTTTTAAAAATTTTTTTTTTTGGAAAATATATTTTTTTTTAACTTTTTCTTTATTTTTATTTGATAATACAGTACGCATATTTTTTTTAAAGAATTTTTAAAAAACTTTTTTGAAAATATTTTTTAAAAAATTTCTTTTTATTTTTTTTAGTTTAATATTTGTTTATTAAATATTTTTTAAAACTTTTTTTAGAACCTAAGTTACATAAGTGTTTTTTAAAACCTGTTTTTTTAAATACATTTTTAAAAAATTTTTTTTTGGAAAATATATTTTTTTTTAACTTTTTCTTTATTTTTATTTGAAAATACGGTACGCATATTTTTTTTAAAGAATTTTTAAAAAACTTTTTTGAAAATATTTTTTAAAAAATTTCTTTTTATTTTTTTTAGTTTAATCTTTGTTTATTAAATATTTTTTAAAACTTTTATTAGAACCTAAGTTACGGAAGTGTTTTTTAAAAAATATTTTTTAAAATACATTTTTAAAAATTTCTTTTTTTGGAAAATATATTTTTTTAATTTTTTCTTTATTTTTATTTGAAAATACGGTACGCATATTTTTTTAAATAATTTTTAAAAAACTTTTTTGAAAATATTTTTTAGAAAATTTCTTTTTATTATTTTTAGTTTAATAATTGTTTATAACATGTTTTTTTAAATTTTTATTAGAACCTAAGTTACGGAAGTGTTTTTTAAAACCTGTTTTTTAAAATATATTTTTAAAAATTTTTTTTTTTGGAAAATATTTTTTAATTTTTTCTTTATTTTTATTTGAAAATACGGTACGCATATTTTTTTTAAAGAATTTTTAAAAAACTTTTTTGAAAATATTTTTTAAAAATTTTTTTTTTATTTTTTTTAGTTTAATAATTGTTTATAACATATTTTTTTCAAATTTTTATTAGAACCTAAGTTACGGAAGAGTTTTTTAAAAAATATTTTTTAAAATACATTTTTAAAAATTTTTTTTTTTGGAAAATATATTTTTTTTTTAACTTTTTCTTTATTTTTATTTGAAAATACGGTACGCATATTTTTTTTAAAGAATTTTTAAAAAACTTTTTTGAAAATATTTTTTAAAAAATTTTTTTTTATTTTTTTTAGTTTAATATTTGTTTATTAAATATTTTTTAAAACTTTTATTAGAACCTACGTTACGGAAATGTTTTTTAAAACCTGTTTTTTTCAATACATTTTTAAAAATTTTTTTTTTTGGAAAATATATTTTTTTTTTAACTTTTTCTTTATTTTTATTTGAAAATACGGTACGCATATTTTTTTTAAAGAATTTTTAAAAAACTTTTTTGAAAATATTTTTTAAAAATTTTTTTTTTATTTTTTTTAGTTTAATAATTGTTTATAACGTATTTTTTTCAAATTTTTATTAGAACCTACGTTACGGAAGTGTTTTTTAAAACCTGTTTTTTTAAATACATTTTTAAAAATTTTTTTTTTTGGAAAATATATTTTTTTTTAACTTTTTCTTTATTTTTATTTGAAAATACGGTACGCATATTTTTTTTAAAGAATTTTTAAAAAACTTTTTTGAAAATATTTTTTAAAAAATTTCTTTTTATTTTTTTTAGTTTAATCTTTGTTTATTAAATATTTTTTAAAACTTTTATTAGAACCTAAGTTACGGAAGTGTTTTTTAAAAAATATTTTTTAAAATATATTTTTAAAAATTTCTTTTTTTGGAAAATATATTTTTTTAATTTTTTCTTTATTTTTATTTGAAAATACGGTACGCATATTTTTTTTGAAGAATTTTTAAAAAACTTTTTTGAAAATATTTTTTAGAAAATTTCTTTTTATTATTTTTAGTTTAATAATTGTTTATAACATGTTTTTTTAAATTTTTATTAGAACCTAAGTTACGGAAGTGTTTTTTAAAACCTGTTTTTTAAAATATATTTTTAAAAATTTTTTTTTTTGGAAAATATTTTTTAATTTTTTCTTTATTTTTATTTGAAAATACGGTACGCATATTTTTTTTAAATAATTTTTAAAATTTTTTTTTTTTTTTAATTTTTTTTTTTGGAAAATATATTTTTTTTTAATTTTTTTTTTTGGAAAATATATTTTTTTTTAATTTTTTTTATAAACTTATTTGAAAATACAGTACGCATAATTTTTTTAAATAATTTTTAAAAAACAATTTTAAAAATATTTTTTAAAAAAATTTTTTTTATTTTTTTTAGTTGAAAATTTGTTTAAAGTTTTATTAGAAAGTAGGTTACGGAAATATTTTTTAAAACCCAATTTTTAAAATACATTTTTAAACTATTTTTTTGAAAACTATATTTTTTTAATTTTTTTTTAATCTTATTTGAATTTACGGTACGCATAATTTTTTTAAATGAATTTTAAAAAAAATTTTTTTTTTGGAAAATATATTTTTTTAATTTTTTCTTTATATTTATTTGAAAATACGGTACGCATATTTTTTTTAAATAATTTTTAAAAAACTTTTTTAAAAATATTTTTTAAAAAATTTCTTTTTATTTTTTTAAGTTTAAAATTTGTTTATAAAATAATTTTTTAAACTTTTATTAGACGAAAATATTTTTTAAAACCCATTATTTAAAAAACATTTTTAAACTTTTTTTTTGGAAAATATATTTTTTTAATTTTTTTTAATTTTATTTGAAAAAACAGTACGCATAACTTTTTTTAAATATTTTTTAAAAATATTTTTTTAAATATATTTAATTTTTTAAACTTTTTTTTTTTGGAAAATATATTTTTTTTTAATTTTTTTTATAAACTTATTTGAAAATACGGTACGCATAATTTTTTTAAATGATTTTTAAAAAAACTTTTTTGAAAATATTTTTTAGAACACTACACTTCCCCTCATTCAACTGATGTTGCCATGTATTGCACCATCCCTCAATTGCCTTCACGTCTAGGGCTATAATGTTTCAGTCTTGGATCCCATCAACCTCTTTGTAAATTAGAGTATCATCAGCAAATAGTCGAGGTCCAGGAATAAAAGAGGACCCAGCACACTACTCTGGGGCACATCAGATTTAACAGCCAACCACTCTGAGTGAGACCCATTTACAACTACCATTTGTTTCTTATCACTTAAAAAAGAAATTATGCTGCAACTTTTGCCAGACGTTTTGAATGTGAAACACCATGTTAACCTGTTTACCACTGTCTAAACTTTTCTTGAGGTCATCCACTACCAGGTGTTCAATGTGGTATAGCCGTTGACAAAGAAAATGTAAATGTTAACCTTTCGAAAGATCCCCATAATTTTAACTGTCATTTTTAACAATTACTATTTACATTTAGTTATTAATTTGTGTGCACTTTCATTTCTTTTTAAAATGCATTATATTTATCATGCACTTTAGGTGACTTAAAAGAACGTGCAAACAACACCCTGTATTCCAGGTGGTCAGCCTTCCAAGTACTGACTGAGCCCAACCTTGCTTAACTTTGGTGATTAGAGGAGAACCAGTGTGTTTTATGTGTGTGTGGTATGGCCGTTGACAACTATAATGTACATGTTAACCTTTCTAAGAATTTGCACGATTTAACTACGCATTTCGAACAATTACTGGTTACATTTAGTTAATAATTTGTGTTTTCATTTCTTTTTAAAAGAAGTGTTAGTTTGATCATGCACTTTAGTTGACTCCCTTTATTAAAAAAAAATAAAAATGCACACAAATTAATAACGAAATGTAACCAGTACTTGTTCGAAATGAGTTAAATCATGAAGATCCTTTGAAATGTCAACCTGTACACTTTAGTTGTCAACAACCATACCACATTGAACTGGTTATTGTCTGATCACCAAAGTTAGTACTTAAAAGTGTGACCTACCGCCTGGGTATACTGAGTGTTGTTGGCACATTCTTTTATTTTTTTTAAATAGTCATCTAAAGTGCATGACCAAAGTAAAAACTTATTTTAAAAAGGAACGAAAATGAACACAAATTATTAAGTAATTGTAACCAGTAATTATTTGAAATTACAAGTTAAAAAGTGGAGATCCTTCGAAAAATTAACAGCTGCAATTTGTAAATGTAACCAGTAACTGTTCGAAATAAAAAAGTTAAATCGTGGAGATATTTCGAAAGGTTATCATGTGCATTTTGATTGTCAACAAAATTACCACATTTGGAAGGCCTGGAAATGCTGTATGTTTTTGGCACATTATTTTAAAAGGTTTACCGGTACCTTTTGGTTGTCGATGGCCATACCACATTGAACACACTGGTTCTAATGCGGGCGGGTAAGTACTTGGAAGGGTCCCCACCTGACACACTGTTTCTCGTCTGATCACCAACACTAAGCAAGTTGGGCCCAGTCTGCACACTAAGTAGTAACAAAATGAAACTTAGAATTGTTTGAAATGACAAGTTAAATTGTGGAGATCCTTCGATAGATTAACATCTTAGTCTTAGTCTATACACCTGAAACTTCTTGTCAAAACATTGCCAAGAATCATTGAACGATTTTCAAAATTTAAAAAAGATCATTAATATAAGTTAAAAAATTAAAAATCAATTGACTTTATGTAAATGAACTTTACCAAATAGATGCGCCACCAAACAATTGGCGTTGCCAAAAAAAACCCAAAAGTATACTTGTATACTCGAATTCTGATAGTGTTGTCACCTCACATTACTTTCATTTCAAAATACTATGGATTTAATATTTGAATTATTCCACATGGAAGATTGTATTGAGTTGAATATGACTAGGGAATACATGTATTTTATTAAAGAATTCTGGAAATGTGAGGTGACAACCTTTGCCACAAAACGTGGGAGGGGGGGATGACTTTCGTTTTTGAATGGCGTCGTTTGGTGACTCAGGAAAAGTTACTTCATTCTCAAGTTTTTTATGATTTTAAAACAAATTATCATAAAACAACATACTATTATCACAAACTTATTCCAGAACACTGAATTTTTTTGTAATGTTTCTCCTGAAAAACGTTCAACAATTATATAGAACAATGTACTGTATTACATAACTATAAATGCTCTCCCATAGCACCTTTATACAAATACAAACTATTCAAACTAGTATAATAAAGCTTGGCATTCCTTAACTTTTAGGAATTTAGCTTTAAATTGAATGTTCAGCTTGAATTATAAAATACTGGCGTTACTACCCGACTTCACACCTGCGCATTATTCTTGAAATATCTTCTTGAAAGAACTTAGCATGATAGAGCATAAGTGACGACTGCAATTCCAATTATTTGTATTTGTCATGAAGATCACATTGTGAACTTTTTTATCAACACAAACACCGTTGACCTAGAAATTTTCAGTGCAACAACTGAGGCAAATTTTACTTGGCTGTGTTAAGCAGATCGAGTTTTTAGCGTGACAGACAAACACAAACTTTCTGTTTTATATTTAAGAAGATAATTTAATATTTAATATTAATTAAATTATTTGTGTTTAATTCAATCCAATTCAATTCAAAGCAATACACCTGTAATCAGCTCGCGAGCCATGTGGCAGGGGGGCATTCCCGATCACAAATGATCGTCATTTAGACAAAGTTCAGACATCGTCAAACTGAAATCGTCCTAAAACAGAACTATTTGCATAACTGAGAACATCCTGGCAGAACTATATATGACCGCATCATCAGCAAACAGTCGAATTGAGCTGATAATATCATTAGGTAAGGTCATTTACGAACAATAGGAAAAGAAGGGGCCTAAGTATGCTACCTTGTGGAACACCAGACGTTACATTAGTCCAATCTGGACGCCAACAATTTGGACCCGTTGTTGTCTACTAGTTAGAAAAGAAGAGATCCACGAGATTACTTGATTGTTAATATTAAATAATTTTAAATTATTAATCAGTAGTGAGTGTTTTACTGTATTAAAAGCCTTTGCAAAATCCAGGAATATTAAATTCAATTCAGACTGATCGTCCAGCTTTGATGAAATGTCGTGTACAAACAGTGCTAACTGAGTATCACATTATCAGCTTTTTCTGAAATAAGTGAATAAGTTAATGACTAATTAAATGCTTCATTGAGCTTGAATAGATTATATGTTCAACTGATAACGGTCTATAATTCCAATTTAGAAAATGTTTAGATTCCTTATTTTCTACCCACAAAAATGCATCAGTTCTCATTGGTGGGGATTTTAACCTTCAAGAAATAAATTGGAAAAATTATACTGTTGACTCCCAGTGCTCAAGTAATAAATTAACAGATATACTGCTTGATAGTGTATGCACATATTCCCTGGATCAACTAGTGCAAACCCCTACACGCTGCACCAATACAACAGCTAACATTCTAGATTTAGTTTTTACGAACACCCCAGAAAATGCCAAATCAATTGAAATTGCTGATGGCGATAAGCGATCACATTTGCCACTTAATTCGAAAAACTCCAATCAGCTCCCCGAAAAGTCCTACAGTACAATAAAGCTGATTGGGCTAATTTTAAGCTCTTTGTAACAAATGAACTGAAAAATAAAATTAAAAGTGGACTATCAAAAGATGTAAACCAACAGTGGTCATTGTTTGTTAGTGTCATTTCTAATGGCATAAATAAATTCATCACATTCAAAAATGTAAAATAAAGCTTGGAAACAATTTGGTACACCACTAAGATACGCCGCACTCTTCGTAAACAATGCAAATTTAGATATAAAATGAAGATTAAAATGAATGATACTATTAAATTGCAGTTTAATTCCCAGCGATGTCTTGTGAAAAGGTTGCTTAAAAAAGAACACTTAAACCTTACTATAACCTTACATAAAAATCCCAAGTTGTTCTGGAAATATGTAAAAAATCAACAAAATTCAAAATAATATAACTTCAATTATAACACCACTTGGTGATGTCTGTACTGACAAACAGGTTATTGCAAGCACACTTAACGATTATTTCCAAAGTGTCTTTCATGCTAATGATGGCAATGAGGAACCACAACTTGGCACTTTATCTCATGTCATGCCTGATATAATCATAAACTCCACTGGATTACAAAATTTGCTTTGTAATTAGATGTTAATAAATCAGCTGGTCCAGATGAAATCTCGCCAAGATTGCTAAAGGAGCTGGCCACAGAAGTTAGCCCTTTTTTAAGTAAACTTTTCCAAGATTCCCTTGATAGTGGTATACTGCCTAAGGCATGAAGGCAAGCAAATATCTGCCCAATTCTTAAAACAGGAGATAAAAATTGTCCAAAGAACTATAGACCCATTTCTCTGACCTCCATTGTTTGTAAAACTCTCGAGCATATAATTTATTATAATACAATCAAGCATTTAAAAAACCATAAATTAATTCATGAAAACCAGCATGGTTTTCGAAAAGGCAGATCATGTGATACCCAGCTAGCACTATTCATCCAAGACATACAATCTGGCTTGGATAGTAAGGGCGAATTTGACTTGGTATTTTTAGATTTTGCAAAAGCATTTCATACAGTGAAGCATTCCCTACTAATTAAAAGAATGATGACATTTAACTTAAATAAATAAGTAATTCCGTGGACATCATCATTCTTATCAAATAGACAACAGCGAGTCCAAATTGATGGTGCTGTGTCAGACTGGGCTAAAGTAACATCTGGTGTACCTCAGGGTAGCATTCTTGGACAACTGCTTTTCCTTCTGTTCATAAACGATCTGGCAGACAGATGCAACAGTACGATGCGTTTGTTTGCAGATGATGCTGTTGTTTACAGGAGGATTAGGGATAATGAGGATAGTGAAGTCCTCCAAAGAAATCTAGACAGTGTTGAAGAGTGGTGCTCTGAGTGGCATTTACAACTGAATAGTAGTAAATGGAATGTTATGCTAGTTTCCCGAAAGCGAGAATCGTTCATGGCAGATTACACAATGGGAGATGTTCAGGTAACCCATGTTGATACCATCAAATATCTTGGCTTAACCTTGTCCAAAAACATGCTTTGGAAAGATCATATAACCAAAGCAGTTGCCAAAGCTAATCAAAGGCTGCGGTTTATCCAACGCACCCTTTAACATTGTAAAGAAAATGTAAAGAAGGTCTGTTACTTTACCCTAGTTAGACCTATCTTAGAATATTGTTCCCCAATTTGGAACCCATTTAGAAATAATCTAAAACAAGAAATAGAAATGGTGCAGCGTAGGCCTGCAAGATTTGTAAAGGGACGGTATGCGTATACTGACAGCGTATCGTCTATGCTCCAAGAGCTAGAATGGGAATCATTAGCAGGCCGAAAAAATGAGCAAAGCCTCGCTCTTCTGGGACGTTTGCTGTCTTGTGATAACATTACCCTGCTTAATGGTTTACTAACTAGAAATCCTCGTAAAGGTAGATTTGGGCATTCAAAAACTTTCAAAGAATTAATGGCTAGGACTGATGCATATTTTTGGTCTTTTCTTCCTAATGTTATTAGACTATGGAATTCTCTTCCTGTGAATAGTTCTTTGTTAGGACGATTTCAATTTCATGATGATGTCTTATTTTTAAATAATGACAATCAGTCGTGATTGGGAGCAATCCCTCCCTGCCACATGGCTTTCGAGCTGATTGCAGGTGTACTTAATTGAATTTATGAAGAATTAAAACACTTGCTTATAGACACTTTTGCATAATTTATTTATTTTGAATTTCTTATGATTATTGATTATCTATATTTTCCATACCAAATGTGGTCATATTTTGTAATCCAACTATGACACCCAAGCATATTGTTATCAACAATAAATTGAAATGTGTAAGGATGTACGTTTTCTGTTTTTATTTGCTCATCTTCTAGGTGGATTCGTTTGAGAATTTCTTCACTGACAGGCAAAGCTTTGAATGGAAGTTTACCAACAACCTTATAAAAACACAAAATTAAGAACCTATTACCACAAACCCAATATTACACCCTTAATATCACTGATTTGTACTTACTTCAATTAACAGTGGTTTCACTAGTTCATATTCTACTTTTCCACCAACTTCAAAAATGACACGTCCTGCTTTGACCGGTGTCACATAATGATTGATTGACCCTTTTCCGCCACCCATCCTCTTACCCTGGCTCTGTAATAGAAAAGTTTCATTTTAAACGTACTTTCACATACTCAATGTTGTTGTGTATCCAATTATGAGGCCATTTCATGAGAGAAAACTTTAGATTCGGGAAATCGGTTCCCTGTGTGGTAACCTGGTCTGGCTCCTTCTGAATTGAAGGAGCAGATGAACTTCTAATGGTGGTCTGCCCGGTTGAATACAGTAGACAGCCACGTGGATGTCATATTGGTGCCAGCAGAACTCTAACCATTGAAGTGAATGGGTGAGATGTTAGAAGTGACCACTGTCCACCTCCAGGTGCAGTAACCTGGAGGAGTATTCTGGACAGTAGCTCGTTTGCCAGGTGCAGTAACCTGGAGGAGTATTCTGGACAGTTGCTTGTTGGCTTTTGAAGTGACCAGACCTAATAAAATTAAAGATAATATAGCTAACCTTCTTTGTAATTGGTTTCCATGGGGCATCAATGCGCCAAACAGCAAACATGTTCTTTAAGTCCATCTTCTTGTTAATTACATTACGGATCATTTCAATGTGACCATGTCTTATGTAACCTCCTGTCAAAGCCTGATACTTTTTTTATTAAAAACACAAACAAAACACATCATGTAACATGACTTACAATTACACCAAATTGATCGTGGATCAGTTTGTTGTGAATAACTTCAGGTCCTCTAATATCCACTAACCGCTTCATACATTTCGGAGGTCTAATCCCTGCTGGATACTGTGGAACCTTCTCCAATGGTCGCAGTTTATTCCTTTCCGGAATAACAATGTCTGAAATAGTACAAATAATAATTCCATTCATGTTATTAATCAAGAGAAGAGTAGATTTGCATAATTAAAATATATAAATATATAAATCCGGATTACATTGCAATGCATTCAAAACTTAAATATGTAATTTTTTTCCACTTTATCTGGTTCTAAGAGTAAAATTTAAAATAACTGTTAAGTATGAAATACACCCAGGTTTAGATTGCACAAACACGCACTAACTTCTCCACAAAATATTTTCAAACTTAGCGTTTGCTTTGATGGCACAAATACATAAAAAATCATTTGATTTAGATTACGATTTAAGTCACGTGACCACCCAGTCTGTCCCCTTCCGGTATTGCAAGAGGCAGATTAAAGCCTGATGTCGTCTGCCAGCTGCTATAGTAGGCAGCCCGGCAGACGACATAAACCCCAGCAGGGTCACGGTCCTCCCTCAGGTGGGGGAGACATGACAATGTAGTGTAGACCCTGGAAGTATCAACATGATGTTCATGGAGGCCAAGGAGGCCTCCAGATCTACCACGTCATTGGTTTCATTGTTTGTTTGCATATGTTCAGCAGTAAGTAAATGTTTGAATAAATATCTATTTTATCTTTAAAACTACACTGCGTACGTGTCACGTTATTTGGGGAAGTTACTGCAGGGAGGGAGGGGGGCTCCGGTGTGGGGAAACACCTTATTCTTCATCCGTCTTGTTTCGGCCGGTACTTTGCACCGGTGTCATGGTGGTTCCATTGAGAATCCACCGAAGAAGACTCCGGTTGGCTGGTGCCACCAGGACACGTGTGAAAGAGGGCAGCTAATGCTGTGATCCTGTCCACGCAAAGAGTCTGGAGCTGGCAAGAAAGTCAAATCTTACAAGGGTGTTGTGACGGACAGCCAGGTCGTTACAATCACTGACTATTTATGTGATTAAGATTTATCCACCAAGATTTAAATTAATGATAACAACGAATTTACATTGACTGTTGTTGACCTTTCATACATATAGCTTCACCCCCAAAATAAGTTATAACTTGAGTTAAACTTTATGAATTTGCCTGAAATTTTCAACAGAGACTAATTTATATTATAAACTTTTTGCGAGGCAGAATGTTTTTCTTAAAAATGTAAAAATTAAAAAAATAAAAACTAAAAAATGACCATTTCATATATACAGATGCACAATTAACTTTTCACCTTTATTAATTACTAGCAGAGATACCAGGCATTCCCGGGGCAAAATATCAAAATAACCATGCCATTACCTTAGTTAAATATAAATTACACATACATGTAGCATCCACTTGTTGCAATCCAATTTGCCCTAAAGGAACATTTGCCCTAAAGGGACATTAGCCCTAAAGGGACATTAGCCCTAAAGGGACATTAGCCCTAAAGGGACATTAGCCCTAAAGGACATTTGAGCTAAAGGCACATTTACATCAATCAGTAGTGTAAATTAACATCTTAGGCACGTAGAACAAACCACATTTTTGTTTTTGCTTTTCATATGGTTGTTTCTTTAGTTGCAGTCACCTGTTATGGAAGCATGACACTTGTTATATTTTTTCTTTTTCTCTCCCCTAAAAACAAAACTTTTGTGAGACATAAAATGACCCACTTAGTCTACCCCTAGAACTACCCCTCACTATTTTTTGTTTATTTTTTACATGTATTTACTTTTTTAAGTTCTTTCTTCTTTCTCAATTTTCAAACAAAAAATTAGTTTTATTATATTATTCAGTTATTGCAATGGTTTAGGGCTATTTTTTATATGATGATTTTTTATGTTTTTTTTTTTTCTACTTTTTATACACCATCTTATATAATCAATAGGGGGGAAAAATGGCCATTTATCTTGTCTCTTTAGCCAGACAGTTTTTTGATTTAAACTAACTGTGTAATATATGTACTAGAAATTAATAAAACTGTTAGCTATAGCTTAGGGTTATCTTTTTTTACTAACTGTGTTTTGTATATGTCCACTATTTTTTATATATATTCTAGGTATATTTATTATATTAGGAAAATTATTATTAAACTAACCAAAAACATGGGTTTATGAGGTAGAGTCCAGCCCCTCCAAAACTAAATAAAAAGAGTTCGAATTTGAGCCAAAGAGACAGAAAGCCTATGACCTTCCTTTGAATTACCCCTCTTCATTTGTCTACCTCATCGACCAGCAACTTAACACAAGGATTATCCATCATTCTGCTGGGCACTGTGTTGTTTCCCCACAAACTTTGAGCTGGTTCCCACTTGGGTTTTCCACACAAAGTTACTGTTGGGTCATCATAGTTGAAACCAAAAGAATTGGCTGGGAACCTTGTATTTAGTTCATCATGTTCCAGTGTTTGTAAGTTGTATATATGTTTTCATTTTGTATTGGGTTGCGTTTTTTATTTTTCTTTAATATCAATGGGTTTTTCTTGTATTAAGGTCTAAATGGGATTGAGGGAATAATAATAATAATAATAATAATAATAAAATGTTATTTCAAAAAATTCTGAATTGTTTTTTTATTTTAAAGTCTTAACTGACTTAACCAAACCTCATAAATTAATAAATTGCTTTCCTTTAAAACTTTAAAGAAATAGAAGCAACACACCTAAAGAAACAAACATATGAAAAGCAAAAACAAAAAAGTGGTTTTAATGCAAACATCCTTTTAGGACAAATGGTTTTAGGGTATTAGGGTATTTTTGAAATAAGAATTTACCATGGGCTAAAAAATACGAGATTTTAAAGCGAAATTAAAAATAGAAAAACTAATTATAAATTTTTACCAACGTATCACTAGATGAGCAATATTGTTATGTACATATTGCAATTTGAATTTTGAAAATACAATTTTCGTTGCAGAAAACAAATCATTTGTCTAAACCATATATTTTTTAAAATAGGAATTTCTTTCTCATTGGCTTCATTCAATGGCTTAGCTGTGGGGCACCACCAAATGGCAAAAAGTGGAACTATTAACTGTCATCTGCTAATATTCAAAATGGCGTCACACATAGGCTCTTAAAGGAACATTTGCCTTAAAGAACATTAGTCCTAAAGCAATTTGCCCTAAAACTATCTCTTTGTTTTCTCTTTTCATATGGTTTAGTGACTTTCAGTGGAGTATAATAAATGGATTCTGCACACTGAAGGCACACAAAAAATGCCAAAGGTTTTATGGCAAATAATTTTGGGGCAAATGTCTATAGGAAAAGTGTTTTAGGGCAAATCACTTTAGGGCAAATGTACATACGGCGAGTGTCTTTATGGTAAATAATCCACACTCCAATGCAAGTACATCTTGTGAGAAGCTATATACATGTTTGGTGCTGGCAATAAAACACAAAATTTGACCTAAAATATATGCTCTAATACAAATTCACCTATAGGGCATTTTGTAATAAAATCACATGCCTTGCTCTACATTCATTTGCCCCAAATAGACATTTGAAACAAATGAGTGTGATCAAAAACAATTTGACCTAAAGGGCATTTGACCTAGACATTTGATCTAAATATCTTTTTGACAAAATTATTCATTTGACCTAAAAGTTCATTTGACTTAAGGGGCATTTCCCTAGAGTTGGTTAACCTAAAGTTGCATTTGACATAAAACAATGTTGGACCTAATAGGCATTACACCTAAAGGGTCATTTGACATAAAACAATGTTGGACCTAATAGGCATTACACCTAAAGGGTCATTAGACCTAAAATGTCATTTGTCCAAAACAGCAATTGACAGAGGCATTTGAAATAAATGCACATTAATTCATTCCATATGTTCCTCTGATAGATTGTGACATGCCATTTGAGTTTAAGTTTTTGCAGTTTCCTGTACAGCTTGCATTCATACTCCAAAAACACACCCATATGAAAAGAGAACAAAAAAGTGGTTTTACATCAAATGGATTTAGGGAAGTGTCCCTTTCGGGCAAGCATACATAAGGCAAATGTCCTTAGGGAAAACGTCTATATCCTGGATGCTACATATATATGTAGTCCTAAAAAAGTTGTATATATATATATATATATATTATATACATATTATATATAGAGAGATTTAGGCCCTATAGCTCTTTTTATTTTTAGTGCCATTTATTTTCTGGGTCTAATCTTTTCGTATCACTCTGTATGATGTGTAGCTTCTGAGACACTCAGTATGTTAAGCTACCGATTGACCGAGATTCTATTTTGGTGTTGACCTTTTCAAGTTCCCCTCTTACTCCTATTGTATTAACTTCCATATGAGTGGAGTTTTGTGTTTTAATGTTTTTGTTTTTACTTTTGATTTTCACACCTGATTGGAAATACTTATGAGTCAGCAGATTTTGGGCAGATGATTGGTCCATTTGGTCCGAAAATATGAAATCAACCAATGATAAGAAAGTGTCTTGAGAATCTGACTTAACTTTTATTGGATTCTCAGTATATAAAAAGAAATGTTTTTAGATGGTAAAAAAGTTAATTCTTAAATACAAATACCAAATATATGCCCTAATTTTGGCTAGATTAGTTTTTTATTTCAAATACTAAGAAATATATCTTATCTAAGAAATAAATTCTTACATATTTCTATTTAAAGGTCCGTCACAATATATACATCTATACTACAGTATACAGAGTGTTCCATATTTCTAGATGCATCCCAGAAATTGGTTATAAGTTATAACTAGAGTTAAACTTGATAGATTTCGCCTGAAATTTTCAACATAAAGAGAACATCTTATATTCTAAACTTTCTGCTAGGCAGAATTTTTTTTTTTAAAAAAAAACTGGAAAATGTCCGTTTCATAATTATAGACGCACTAATGAACTTTTCACTATTATTAATTATTGTGACAAAATAAAATGCTGAATCATTAAAATTACAAATATATATATATGACTGTCCTGATGTTTTATAACTTAAAACATTCTTTTCTACATATTTAAACAATATTTATAAGCTAATTTACGGAAATTCTGTCCCAAAACAGCTAAAATGGCACTTTTCAGCTCTGCTATTGTAGCATAGTGTGGCAACCTGGTCTGCTCAATCCAATTTTTGATTGAGCAGACGAACTCCCTATGGTGGTCTGCCTGGCAGCATGCAGTAGGCAGCTGGGACGGACGCCATATTGGTGCAAGCAGACCTCTCACCATTGAAGTCAATGGGTGAGAGGTCAGAAGTGACCACTGTCCCCTCCAGGTGGAGTTACCTAGAGGTATAAATGGTCTAGTCAGCCATATGTTCTGGGCAGTGTGATGTATGCAGCAGACTTGTTAACATCATCCATGTTGGAGGCCAAGGCGGCCTCAATTGTTCTTTGTTTGTTTGTGTCTTTTTGGCCTTGTGGCCTTAGTGGATTTATGGGGGCTTGGCTGGTGGAAGGCACCAGCCAAGTTGTGTGAATCTGACCACTGCTATCTTTCGTTTTACTGAGCATTGTTGCGGCCGGTACTCGCGTCGGCTCACAGTGGAAGAGGTTCCACCACGATATTCTCATTGTGGCGGTGGATCGACCGTCGTGTCTGGCGAGGGAGACTCCGGGTAGAATCGGCGCTACCCCGGTTGATCGTGGAGAAGGCTGCTACAGGTGAGATCTCGTCCCCGTTTGGAGTCTGGTGCCCGGTAAGTTTTGTTTTTTATCGGGTGGGTATTGTGACAGGATGGTGGATATCGTGCACCAGAAAGTGTATTTCCGGGAGAATGTCTAGACCACACATTCAGAAGCCCCTTCAAGCCGCATACACTGATCAAGCGCTTGGGAAACCTGTGAAGGTGGAGTCAGTTATACCGCCAATAAGAGGCCTTGCCTCAGGGATGGCACCTCCCAGAGGACCCACCGGTACTTGAGAAGGTTCACGGGTGGGTGAACCTTGTTTTACCAGAGCTGCCCAAGACCAGAGTTCCTAACGGGAGCGGGGCAGTTTGTTCCCTGCGACTGAGGGAGAACATATTGCTACCAGCCCACGTACGACATGTCGTATGGTAGAGCATGTCAGCCCTGGCCAGCATGGAGCCAGACATCAAAGCTGTGGGTGGACGTAGTGTGTTGGCTATGGCAGGAATTGCCGAAGCCAACAGGTTTATGCTGGTACGATATCTGGCTCAAGAACGTGTGAGATACACCCATAGCCCTGGAAACAAGGAAGGGTGTGGTCACGGCTCAAGCTGTGGAGGTTGCTCATTTGGTAGGGCTGGAAGAGCCGTCTGATTTTAGAGGGGGAGGCACCACTCATGCGACAGTTCAACCAGGGGAGGCAAAGTCAAAGTTGAGAAGGGCATCCAGAGGCGGACGTCAGGTCCTGAACGTAATGACGGCTCCTACCCTCGAAGAATGTCTGAAGATTGGTCCCAATCTGAAGCCTGATGAGGCGAGACAACTTTAGAAGTACCTACTGGAGTGCCGGGATCATTTTGCGTTCGATTACATGGACTTGGGTGAAACCTCTCTTGTCGAACATACAATTGATACCGGTGGGCAACCACTAGTGCGAGAAGGATTGCGTCAAACCGCTCCAGCGGCCCGAGCGATCGAGAAAAGAGATGGCGAAGATGTTGGATGCAGAGGTTATCCAACCTTCGCGTAGTCCCTATGCAAGCCCTATCTTGCTTGTTCGCAAGAAGGATGGTTGCTTTCATTTTTGTGTGGACTACCGAAGACTGAACTCCCAGACTAAGCGGTATCAGTATCTGTTGCCTCACATCGATGATGCGCTCGATTCATTGGCCGGTGCAAAGTTCTTCGTAACGTTGGACCCGGCTAGTGGTTACTGGCAGGTTTGGATGGCTGAGCCAGATGTTGAGAAAACAGCATTCATTTGCTCTCAAGGTCTGTTTGAGTTTCGAAAAATGCCTTTCGGACTCGTCTTTGGGAACACCTTCGAGCAGCTTCTCGAGATTCTCCACTGTCCTGGGACTGTTACGAGGGGTAGAGCAAAAACTCCAGCCGAGGAAATGTGTCTTTGGCTTTGACAAAGTTCGTTATCTTAGTAACGTAGTGAGTGCCAAGAGAGTTGCTCTGGACCCGGATCTCGTAAGAGCAGTCCAGGAGTTTGATGTTCCAACGACGGTGACAGGCGCCCGAAATTTTCTCGGATTGGCCGGTTACTATCGTAGGTTCATCAAGGACTTTGCCAAGGTGGCAAGACCTTTGCATGAACTGACAAAGGATGCATCCTTCGATATGGTCGAATCAGTGCAAACTAGTGTTTGCTCAGTTAAAGGCATTTTAACCGAAGTGCCGGTAATCACCATGTATGATCCATGTGGTGAGATAATGATCCATACCGACACTAGTGGGTACGGCTTGGGAGTTGTAGTTACCAGAAGTTACCGGAAGACAACTTTCCCGAAGTTCTGGCCTATGCAAGCCGGCTCATGAAAAGTGGAAACACGGTACTCAGTCACCAAGTCACCGGAGTGCTTGGTAATTATGTTTGCCATGGGTAAATTCCGTCCTTACCTCTTTGACCGGGAGTTTGTGATCGTGAAGGATCACCATGCTCTTTGTTATCTACAGACAACCAAAAACCTGCAAGGCAGGTTGGGGCGTTGGCAGATACAACTGCAAGAGTACCAGTTTTAAGTTCAGTATAAGAAAGACACTCCACGAGGATGATGCTTTGAGTCAGTATACGGTGCGTGATGTTGAGGACCTAATCATGGTTGACTATTTCACCCGGTACGGTGTGGTAAGGGCGGTGCAAATGACCACGGCAGCATGTGTTGTAAAATTCTTGAAGGACGAGAAACTTTTGGTGTATGGCACACCGAAAGCTCTTGTCACGGATCGTGGGTCCCAGTTCTCCAGCAAAGTCATGCTGAAGTTCTGGGAGCACTACAATGTATCGCATCACTTCACGACGACATACAATCTGCAAGCTAATGGGCTTATGGAGCGTGCGAATAAAACCGTAATGGAAACCATCACGCAGTACCTTCATCCCCTCAAGGAACGTGATTGTTCTGACAAGTTACGGCCTGCCGTGTCGGCTTATAACAGCTCGGCCAAGCGAAGAAATGAGGTTTAGCATATAAGACTGAACGAGGTATGGTCGTCTCACAGTATTCCGACCTGGTCTACGAGGTAGAATTCGTAGATGGGTACGATCGGAATGTGCGAGACCGGTTTCATGTTGATAATTTGAAACCGTACATACCCACCTGCACAGTGAGAAAGATGGACTTGGAGTCTCTGACACCTCCTCCGATGCAGACAGGGATGATACGGATGCTAAATCAGAGGCTTCGGTGGGGAGTAGTGTGACTACGGTGCCAAAGCCACCGTCCATTTCTTTGAAATAGTCTACTGACTCTATGGTGGGGAAACCCCCTCCGCCTCGGTATCATCTCCGTCCACGGATACTGAAGGCATTTGAGGTGTGTGGGTTTTCCCCTAGAATTGGGTGTTATACGCTCCAGGAAACTCTTAATGTGCCCCTGCCATGGTGGGAGAGCCAGTCATCCGCTAGTTTGGGTGAATGGCTGGGAGAGCAGGAAGCCAGACTTGCCTGCATGGACCTCCATCTCCGTGAATGTTAAGGTAAACGTGTCTTCTCTCCCATGCCAGTCTGTTAACACAGATTCCCCGTGGGTCTGCACCTAAAAAGGCAGACAATCGTGAACCCTCCGTGGTGACCATGGATTACAATTACAATTAGTACTCTGCTAGCAGCCAAATAGGCCTATGGCAGAGGGGCATAAAAGTCCATATGCAGCATTAAGCATTGTCAAGCACATATATAAAAACAAAATGAATATACAAATGTCAATCCCACAAAACAAAATTATCCCCATTCACCACTCCCTCAGGAAGAGTTACATTGTCTCATAACTCTAGGAAAAAAGACCAATAATATGTATCTATCCTAGCAAAAATCTCCCTAATTTTCTTAGAGTGGACTGCAATTTAGGACAATCACCACGTGTAATTTTTCCAAACAATTTCAAAGTTAACTCAGCCCTGCAATGTGCTAAACTATGCCATTGTAGCACTGACAGCATCTCAGTGACACTGTAAATTTGTGCCTGCCACAAACAAACCTAGCTGCCTTACGCTGAACCATTTCAACTGAATGAGTGTGTGACAGAGTGAGGATTCCATACACTGCAGCAATATTCACGATGAGGCCGAACCAATGCTTGATAGGCAATAGTTTTAACTTGTGCTGGGCAGGTGCCCAAAGCCCTTTGACTAAAAGAAAGCATTTGTATAGCTTTCCCAGTAACACCATCAATGTGTTTTTTCCAAGAAAGGTCATCTGTCATTGTAACCCCCAAGTACTTACAACACTTGACACTCCGAAGAATAGTGTCATTCATACTATAATTGAACACAATTGGATTTCTACCCCGAGTTAGCCTCATAACACTACACTTCCCCTCATTCAACTGAAGTTGCCATGTATTACACCATAACTCAATTGCCTTCAAGTCTAGAGCTAATGTTTCACAGTCTTTTATACCATCAACCTCTGTAAATTAGAGTATCATCTTGAGGCGACTGAAGAAGGTTTAGCCGTCCCGACACACTCAGATGCAGCTCCTACGGCAGCTCCTTGCGGCCAAGGTGCCACGTTGTTACTGGTAAACAACGAACGCCGGCCGCATGAAGGATAATTTACCAAAGAAAGAGGATGCACAGACTGGCTAAAGTGGGTGCTTGTTCAACAATGTGTCATACCGTCATGGACTGTTTGTACACATGGTGGGAGTGGTGGAACCATCATGGATGTTGTCATGGTGGTTCCGCTGGTACGGAAGATGCTCTTCCGGCGGGTTCAGACCGTCCGAGTACCAGGGCACTTGGGGAACCCAAGGTCCGTGGAGGTTGGATGGCAGAAACCCAAATAAAAGCGGTTGCCACCACCCGAGAGCCGTAAATCATGGTGATGACCGTGATTTGTCGACTTTGGACACTGGCAATTAAAAATGGCAGCAGTGGCTGAGTTGTCACCGCTCTTCAGAGGACTCTGAAGTCTGATGGGAGTGGTGCGACTGCCACGGGTAGACCATCATTGGCGGGATCCCACAGTGTTCTCGCCACTGTTCCAAGGCCTTTGCAGGCTGTGGTTGAGACCACGACCAAAGAAGACCGATTGGACCGGCAGGAGTTTCTGACCGTGCAAGTGAGGAAAGACAGTGCCAAAAAGTGCAAGAAAAAGTCCGGAGCTGCACGCATTGCTGTGAAAGTGAAGGCTCTTAAAGAGCGAGGCCAAGCTGAAAGCCCGTGAAACTACTATTGGTAAGCTTACTCCGGTAGTGGGTCTTCCAGCTGAAGCTCTCGCCTCCCTCGAATGATGTCTGGGTGCTGCACGGCCGGGGAGGCCGGCGACTGTTTTGGGTCTGCCCGATTCAGTGGCTGGCTATTCCAGCCGGCAGGCAGATAATCCTAGAAGGGACCGGCAAGCGGAGAAGGCGATTCTGCCTCCAGTATCCGCTCCCGGTAAAATGGAAGGAAAAAAGAGAAAAAGGCTCGAATCCTTCAGGCTCAAGCAGCTCGTTTGCACTGTGTCATTGCTCGTGCAATGGGTGCAACTGTGAGGAGTACGAACTCCAGGCTGCGCAGTTTCCTCCCCTGCAGGGAACTTTGGCCAGGGTTCTGCTCGGTACAGGGGAATCTCCTGTCAGTTGTGGTGTTGCACCGATGGGAAGCACCACTACAGCTGTTGGCCAGTAGCTTATTGCCAAGAGGGAGGCAATGCAGTCCGCCAAGGCACCAGCCCATGGTGCGGTAGACAAACCTGCTGGTGGTAAGAGTCAGCCGACTCTTACACCGAAGAGGAAGCTTCTTCGAGATGGTTGAGAAAGGTTTCTGTGGACTACCTTCCTTTGGAAAAGTCTGAGAGGGCAAAGGAGGGCTAACCACCCGGTTAAGCCTGACCAGCCTGGTAATTTGTCGAGTGCGGTTAAGTCTGGCTCAATGCATGGTGAACCTCCCTCTAAAAAGGACCATAAAAAGTCCAAGTGTGAGAGGAAGGGGTGTCCAACACCCTCCACAAGTAAACACCAGGGAGCTAAAAGTGGAGGCACTGTGGTGGAAAAGGAGTCCCTGGTAATCCTAAGGCAAGCATGTCGGCCGGGAATCTGCAGATCCATACCCGTCCTGTACAGGCGGTGCGGATGGATGGTAGGGCTATGCAATACTGTGGTCGGCATGCCTCCATCCTCCCCAAAGGTGGATGCGGTATCGAGCTGGAGAGTTCGATCGGTGGGAACCCTCAATCAGGTGACTCCGCAATTCCCGATGGGTGAGGGAACCATGATTGAATGAGTTAGTGTTCCCCCGAAATGTGATCCCGTGACCCCCAGTGGGGGTACACCCTTTTTTTCTGGTCTACAGCAGCGGGGTATTGAATACTCTAGGACTAGAAACATCAACCTCTCCTAGGCTTGTGCCTAAGGAACGGTGTATTGGTGCGATGCCCCGTATTCAGATGCAGAGGTGTATCTGAATAACCGACTTGGTCAGTGGCAGGACCAGCCGGGAATGGAGGGTTACCAGTACCACGGCTACTTCCAGAGCCGTGGGTAGCGAGGCTACCACCATACAGCATGAACCACATTGTTGTGTTCAGTTGTGAGGGTTTACCGGTAGTAGTGGTCGTGAACCCGGTCCGACAAGCGTTTAGCATTGTGGATGTAATAGGACTAGATGCCGAGATAGTGTGGCAATCCCGGCGTGCAGCCCCTTCATTCAACGCTTGTTTAGATGCAACATAGAAGGTATGGCTGGACAGTATGTTACTGAGCCACTACCTGGGGCTACAATCGTACCAGTGGTCACCCTGGTAGACCTTCTAACAAGTCGCGTGCTAAGAAGGTGCCCGCAGCTCCAAGAGATTCCTTTCGAGGAATTGCGAGTAATGGAGGAAAGCCATCTTAGGGGTACAGTCTTTGATCCTGGTCTTGGGTGGCGTAACACCCAGGTGTGCTCGTGGTGGGCACACCAGTGGGAACGGAGTGGATGGCCTCCACTCGCTCCACCGCCAGGGAAGCTGTCTGGACTCTAAGTGTTCAGGTTTGATTGAGTAGTCCTGGCTGGCTCGACCTACCTGTTCCGGGGATGAACAGGAAAGAAGAGAGGATTGTGGCAACCTGGTCTGCTCAATCAAATTTTTGATTGAGCAGACGAACTCCCTATGGTGGGCTGCCTGGCAGCACGCAGTAGGCTGCTGAGACGAACGCCATATTGGTGCCAGCGGACCTCTCACCATTGGAGTCAATGGGTGAGAGGTCAGAAGTGACCACTGTCCCCTCCAGGTAGTTACCTAGCTATAAGTGGTCTAGTTCTGGGCAGTGTGTTGTAGGCAGCAGACTTGTTAACATCATCCATGTTGGAGGCCAAGAAGGCCTCCATTGTTCTTTGTTTTGTTTGTGCCTTTTTGGGCTTGTGACCTTTGTGGATTTATGGGGGCTTGGCTGGTGGAAGGCACCAGCCATGTTGTGTGAACCTGACCACAGGTATCTTTTGTTTTACTGAGTAAGTGTAATAAATAACCTATTTTATTTCACCTTACCGTGTCGTGTATTTTATTGGAGTACTGCGTGGAGGGAGGAATTCTCTGGGGATTCCACCGTCCTGTTTTCGGCTTGTTGCGGCCGGTACTCGCGTTGTCTCGCGGTGGAAGAGGTTCCACTGTGATATTCTCGTTGTGGCGGCGGATCGACCATCGTGTCCGGTGAGGGAGACTCCGGGTTTGTTTTTTATCGGGTGGGTATTGTGATGGACCAGTCAGGTCGTTACAATAGTCATGGCAATCTGCTTTATCATTACGTATGATGATGTCCAAAGTGTTCTTTGTAGGATTTAATTATGGGGGACGCAGGCCATTCGAGACTTGTGATATTTTGGTTTCGTAGCCCTGCGTTCCTTAGATTACTGGAGCAAACTGATGCATTTTCTTGCTAGAATACTAAGCTAATGCTAGAAAATCGACGTTGGTAGGTTAGTAAATGTTTGTTAATAAATATTTTTTGGTTGAAATGAAGGCAAAACTACACATTTGAAAGGAACTAAACACTTCTCATATTGTTATTCTCCCCCCAACAAAATTTCTGATGGGGAAATTTTTTTACGATGATCCTGACAGTTTTTCTTCTTTTCTTCATATTGGTAGGATGTCATGAGAAAACCACAATATTTAATGAATTTGGAACGAGCAGCTTAGTTTTTAAAATGCGAGCCTTTCAACTAAAACAAATACTTTTGACTATTAGACAATGTTAGGAGGGTATGGACAGCTATAAAAACGTCAATTCACGAGCATTAGCTTAGTATTCCAGCAAGAAAATGTACCAGTTTGCTTTAGTAACCTAAGAAACGAATGGTTACAAAATCAAAATATCATCACTTTCGAATGGCAAGCATGTCCCCCGACTTAAATCACAGAACATTTGGGACACATCCTTTTAGAGAAAGCAGAATGCTGCATTTTATGCTATTACATTAACCCAGCCATACCGATCTTATAAACTTATACACATGTTGGTTGTTTTCAGGCTTTAAAAAGCTTTATTGGTTGAGTAGAACCAACTAGATGTTAGACTTTTAAGGTTTGAAAGGTCAATGAAGACATTAATTTTTTGAAATCAAATTGACTCCATACATATTGAAAATAAAGAAATTTTTATAGTAACATTGAATAAACATCAAATCTTAGCTAATTAAAAAAGTACTTAACTTACCCATCACCAAAGTTTCAACTCATAAACAATCAAAAAATAAACATACAGACACAATATATGTAGAAAACACTTCACTGCTGCCATGATAGCTACTCTAATAGATTTGTATGACCACCTAAAACTTAGTTCCTTTGTGGTTTACCAAAGATACTTCCAATACAAGAACCGACAATCTAACAGATCATGACTACTTTTGTATTGGATGACCGTCAGGTTTGTTGAAACAAAAGTATAAGATCTCAGAGGCCCTACTCACCCTATCCCCTGATTTGGGCTACTAGGAGGGCTTCAGATTTTCACTGATTTTACCGAAAAACTCTAGCAGCAAAAGAACTGACAATCTAAAAGATCATGTTCACTCATGCCAGCAGTGACCGTCACCTAGTTTCAATTATTATCCTGAAAAATCTGCCAATGGGTTAGAACTCACAACTCCAAGACTCCAAAATTTCCCAGAGAGATGGCCTTGTGCAAGTCCAAACTGGCATTTTTATATAGAATCTCTCCCATAGAAAACTATTGGAGCCTTGAGATTGGTTTCCTTAATTTACACAAATACATGAATGAAAAAATATGGAGTTATTTTGTAATACAAAACGATAAGACGCTTTCTGAAATGCTGGGTGTTTTTTTAGCTTAGTTTTTTTACTTTTACCTCAGGGTCTTTGATTTCTATCAAATTTGATTCTAGTTATAAGGGGTTCTATGGGGAAAAAAAAAGGTTTTTTCATGTTTCATTCATGATATTAAGAATGTACCTGGCTATTTTTGTGTTTAAAAAAGTTGAAAATAAAAAAAATAAGTTAAATAAGAAAACCTTAATTAAAATTCATTTCACATAAGTATTTGAATAATAAAAAACCACTATTACTGTGTACCTAAAATTTACAAAAAATACCAAAACATTTTTTGTCAAACAATACCTCAACTACTTAAAAGGAATGTTATTCCCAAATATATTTCCATCACCAAACAATATATTACATATATATAGTTTACATGTAGATTGAAAAAATCTTCATTCTACACAGCATTACTCTAGTTAACCATGTGAGTAATGGTCTACTACCCTCATTATCTAGCACATATATACTTTTAATGTTTAACAAACCTTTGAAATCGTGTGGCATCGGATAGTTCTTGACTGTGGCAGCCCACAATTTTCCTATAACTGAAAAAAAATTGATCATTTGATTAGTTGTTCATAATTACATTTTGATAAACCAAGCAAATAAAAAGTGAGATTGATGTATGTAAAAAACATACTTAACAGTGCAACTTCGGTTCTCACCGTCTCCTATACACGATACAAGTGTATGGCGTGGGACTATACCACACAGGCAATATTGGTCGAGGCTGATATGCTAGGGGCGGGAAAGTTGCCCGCCCGTACCTCAACAGCACCAAAAACCGAGACTGTGGTCAAGACCTCTGGGGCTGTGGCACAGCCCAGGACCTCTCCTAAGTCTTCCTCCAACTCTTCAGGTGCAAAGGCAACTGCACCGTCCAATCAGACAAGGTGACTGCCAAGACCGAAGGGAAGGGCAAAACTAAGCGGCAAAATCAGGGTGGAAATCAGTCCAAAGCAGCCCGTCAGGGTCCGGCCAGATGGCTGGCGGTGGAGGTCACATTAAGAAATGTCCAAAAGCTACGGCCAGAGGACAGGTTGCCCGGTGACACCTGGCAAAAGCCAGGTGGTGCGGTACCTACCAAATTTAAAACCCATCATACTGCAGGGCAAAAAATATCTGACCATTGTGATTGATGGTCAGTCTTTCTATCTACCCATGGTATATAACAAAGGCCTGCCTTCATTAAACCACCATCAGTCACTTCTGGAGTGAGTAGTGAGCGACCTGTAATGCTAGAAAACTCAGGTGGCCGGCAAAATGATAATGGGACTACATTCGGGCAGTCTCCAAATATGTGGGTTTCCTGCTAAATGCAGGGGTGCCTCTGGTGAGGTCTGCGGACCCAAAAGTCACCAGTTGGGTATTTCCGAAGCCATGCTCCACATTGAAAGCCGCGGTAGCCCAGCTCGATAGGTTAACTACCCCTTCTCGTACTATTTGTAGGGAAGAGGTGCAATTACATGCAGACATTGCGAGGGCTTCAGGCGTTGGTGTGCCAATGCTGTTGCCCAGGCCTAGAAGGTCTCCGGTAGTGGATATGGGTACCCAGACCCTTGAGCAACTGGTAGGACCGTCCTTCATGAACGGGAAGACGGGTGAGGCTCAGAAAAGCAACATAGGGCAACAACGGTTGCCCATACCCAAATGTCAGAGCTGTGCGTGGGGCACCATGTGTGCTAGTGTCGATGACTGATCTTCTGGTTGAGACAATCGTCAACACGGGTGCTAAGGTAATGGTGATGAACATGTCAGTGGCATGAGAGATGGAGTTACCAGTGGAGGAGGTGTTCCTCTGCTCATGCCTTTGTGGCATGGGCAAGTACCCCGTGATAGGTGTCATGTAAGTGGACATGTCAATCCACAGAATATCTATTAGAACCCATCTTTTAGTAAAAAGAAAAGCAATTATAGGTGTCAACCTGGCTTCTCGGTTTGGGTTGCTGGTAGATATTGTAAGCCAGAAAATTTACGTCCAGGAAGACATCTGGCCGGCACATCCAGATGCGCTTCAAGCTGCACTGACTGATCAGGCAATGCAGAGTTCCCCGAATGGAGAACAACTTTCCAAACCATTGCTGGAGGCGTTAGAGAAGCTCTACAAAATTGTGAAGCCTATCCCTCCTCATGGAATAGGAATTAAGTTGCCTGCAAATCCAGAAAAGGTAGATGGTTGGGTTGACATTGTGTCGCCCGAGCTCGCCGAGACCTGTTCTCCAATTAGGAGCAGGGACACTTGTTCCCTGCGACTGTTGGAAAACATTTGGCTACCAGCTCATGAGCAGAAAGTAGTTTCCGAGAACTACTGCTTCTTGTAGAGCCACATCGTAAAGCCTTACGCGGTCGTGGTCTGTTGGTGGTGGCAGGAATTGCCAAAGCCACAAAAAGCAGCTCTTACAATATATGGCATGAGAATATCACTGATGTATCCACTGCCCTGGAGACAGGAAAGGGGGTCGGGACAGCTCAAGCTGTGGAGGCAGCCCTTGTGGAAGGACCGGACTGTCCGTCTAATTTGAAAGGTGGTGACCCCACTCAACCGAATGGCCAGAGAGGAGCTTCAAGTCCAGTGAGAGGGGCGGAAGCTCAACTTGGAAGTAAGTCCTACTATCGCTGGGCATCTTTAGATTGGTCCCAATCTGAAGCCTGAGGAGGCGAGACAGCTTCCGGAGTTCCTACTAGAATGCCAGGATCATTTCACATTCGATTAGAGCTAGGGGAAACCCCGCTAGTCAAACATATGATTGATACCTGTCAGTTACCTCCAGTACGAGAAGGTTTGCGTGGAACCACTCCAGCGGCACGAGCAATCGAGAGAAGAGGTGGTGAAGATGTTGAATGCAGGGGTAATCCAACCTTTGCGTAGTCCATATGCAAGCCCTATCTAACTTGTTCGCAAGAAGGAAGGTGGCTTTCGTTTTGTGTGGACTACCGGAAACTGAATGCCCAGACAAAAGTGGACAAGTATCCGTTAATTCGTATCGCTGATGCTCTCGATTTGCTTGCCGTAGCGAAGTATTTCGCAACCTTGGATCTTGTTAGTGGATACTAGGAGATCCGGACGGCAGAGCCAGGCATTGAGAAGACAGTATTCATATGATCTTAAGGTCTGTTTCAGTTCCGAAAATTGACTTTCAGTCTCTGTAATGCTCCTGCCACCATGCAAAAAGCACTAGACCTCTTGTTATCGGGACATGAGCGGGAGAGCTGCTTGGTGTACTTGGGCAATAATATCTTTGGGAACACCGAGCAGTTTCTCGAAAGATTATCTACTGTCCTTGAACTGTTACAAGGGGCGGAGCTGAAACTCCAGCCGAAAAAATGTTTCTTTGAATATAAAAAGGTCAAATACGTCAATCACGTTGTTAGTGCCAAGGGAGTTGCTCCGGACCCGGGTCTCGTAAGAGCAGTCAGAGTTCAATGTCCCTACAACCTTAACCGCCGTCCAGTTTTCTCGAACTGGCAGGCTACTACCGTAGGTTCATTAAAGACTTCGCTAAGGACGCAAGGCCACTGCATGATCTGACTAGGAAAGATGCATCCTTTGACTTTTCGGAGCAGTGTGGTCTAGCGTTTGAGTGGCTAAAGGCATTTTTAACCAAAGCACTGGTGCTCACCATGTATGATCCATGTGGTGAGGTGTTGATTCACACCGATGCTAGTGGGTACGGTCTAGGTGTCATAGTATACCAGAAGCTACCTGAGGACAAGGCTCCTCGAGTTCTGGTAGACACAGTACTTTGTCACCGAGCAGGAATGCTTGGCGATGTTTGCCGTGGGTAAACTCCGACCTTACATCTTTACTGGAACTCGACTCACCATGCATTGTGTCATTTGCAAACTGCCAAGAATCTGCAAGGCAGGTTGGGGTGCTGGCAAATGCAATTGCAGAAGTACCTGTATAATATTCAGTACAAGGGGAAACTTCATGAGGATGCTGACTGCTTGAGTCGGTATCCGGTCAATGAAGTTGAAGATCTTTCTTTGCCTGAGCATGTCGAAGCCGACGTGGGTGAGGTCATTTATCGGATCCGTTCTGAGGTGAATTGGGTGAAGGAGCAAACCAATGACAATTGGTGCTCCAAGGTAACGAACGAGCTTGTTACCGACCCCTATGGCTACACCTATGGCTCTTGTCTCGGATCGTGGATCCCAGTTCTGTAGCAGTTTTGAAAAAGTTCCGGGAGCGCTATTGTGGCAACCTGGTCTGCTAAACAAATTTTTTGATTGAGCAGACGAACTCCCTATGGTGATCTGCCTGACAGCTTGCAGTAGCCTGTTGGGACGAATGCCATTTTGGTGCCAGCAGACCTCTCACCATTGAGTTCAATGGGTGAGAGGTCAGAAGTGACCACTATCCCCTCCCGGTGGAGTTGCCTGGAGGTTTTATATGGCTTGGTCAGCCATTAAGTCAGGGAAGTGTGTTGTGGGAATAAGACCAGGAAGGATCAATGGGGAGACCAGGCTGGCTGGCCTATCTCAACTGGATCTTCTTTGTTGTTTTGGCCTTTTGGCCTTTGCTTTGTATAGTGTTCTTGGCTGGTCGAAGTGACCAGCCAAGTTGTGCACATAACCACTGTGTAAGTGTTTTAGTATGTATTTACTCTTGTGTTGTGTCGGCCATTGGGGAGTATCGTGGGGATTTCTTGGGGAATTCACCTTCCTTAACTTAGGTTTTTTCGGCCGGTACTCGCATCGGCTCGCAGTGGACTACCGCCGTGTCCAGACTACCGTCGTGTCCATCAAGAGAAGACTCCATGGGAGCCGGTGCTACCCAGGTTTAACCATAAGAGGCGGCTACGGGTGCGGTCCTGTCCATGTAACCGGAGTCTGGAAGCGGGTAAGTTGGTTTTTCGTTAAACGGGTATTGTGACGGTTCAGTTGGGCCGTTACAATTGGTGGAGGTGTCGGTATCAGTACCCAGCCTCTCGCATGGTTAAAGACCGTGGATTTGACCATTTAGGCGGTCAAATTAATAGTGTTAGTACGCTGCTGGGCGTGGACTTTGGTCCGTAGGACAGCGGCAGAAAACACTGGTAACCTTGTTTGACTGCTTATCTACCATGGGGTGCGGACTTCGGTCTGTTGTACTGTGGTACCAAGTGGTGCACGAGGTTGTTACCGCAAGTACACCGTGGGGTGCGGACGTTTGTCCGTGGGACCGCGGTAGAAATTGTAAAGAAGAAATCCGACCGTTCTTTACTGTGGGAGATGGACTTTGGTCCGTGACACCGTGGTTTTGAACTGTTCCATCCGTTCGTTACGGGGTCAATCCATATGACTGGTGTTTGTTTGAGGTGCGTATGGCAAATAGCAGCCGAGATAATTTGATTTCCGTAAGGGTCTGAAATCGCAAAAATAGGCTGTACGCACTATACAAAAATGGCCGCCACGGTTAAACAAAAAAATATACAAAATAAATCTGGCCAATTTTGTGTTAACAATACATAGGGGTAGTCATACACAACAAATTAATTTTTTTTAAAAATGGTCGAGCAACCACTCTTGGACCAGGCCAGATGGATTGACCCTACGGTGTTTTACAAACTTTGGTCCGTGAATTTGCCATTTTCGATGGTGGAAACCCGTTTTCTGGTGGTTTTGGCCAGAATTGACTGTGGAAGCATGGTAAATTTAGGCACAAACCCCCGGTATTACTGATGGCGAACAAAAAAACCGATCTGGATGCGGTGTTGGAGTTATGCCCTTGTGCGGAAGGCGGAGTGCCTCTGGACACAGGGGTGTGAAGCAGTAGAGTAGATGAAGATTCTCGGGAGGGAAGCATCGTGGACAGTTTTCCACGGGACCAACCTCTGTTGGAGGAATTCGTCATGGTACTGAGACACGCCATTGATGGTCTCCACGGAGATTCTCCATTGGAAGTCGGCAATATAGCCGATGGTAATCTCAGTGGGCTAGGTGCTCGGCCTCGATCGAGTGTCCATGTTTCCACCGCCGCCCATCTGGGGCGGTCAACTCCTTAGGAAGATGGTGGAGATCCCGCACAAGACTGTCTGGGAGGCACAGGCCTATTTGGCCATGCTCTCCGAGCAGCAACTCTTGGAGATTGCCTATGGAATAGATGTCCTTTGCTAGTAAGGATAGCTGTCCCGGTCGGTAATTGAACTGCAGGTTGACCCACGGTTCTCACTGTTGCCCATGCGGGAAACCGCACGGAGGGAGGCGCTGCCGGTGCAAGCCAGGCTGGTACCTCCGCAAGAAGAGACCAGGCCGATTCCTAGCGGATTTGGCTGGGGAATTCTTCCCGTATCCGGGCAGCACCCGAGGGTTTGCATTGCGATACCCTTGGAAGCTGAGTCCGTGTCTGATACTTCCGGGAACCGGCGCAGGCAGCCTCGCAGGGTTAGCGCCACTGCTTGGAAGCCCGCACCAGCGGTTCCTGCAGAGGTTCAGGCATTTGGGTTCTTTAACCCAGTCAACTGATTTGTCTGTTACGATGACAGAGAGGATATGGCACCTTTCCTATGCATGTTCAAAGCGAAGGCTCAGGTGCAGTGCTGGATGGATAAGCCCAGGTGCAGCTACTTTACGTACCTGCTTGATGGTCCAGCAGAGTATTATGCCCAGTTGGAGGAAACTTCCGGAAAAAATTCAAAGAAGTCTGAGAGGGCGAAGAGGGCTAGCCACCCGCCTATGCCTGACCGGCCCGGTAAGGTCGGGGTCAGTTAAGTCTGACACGACGCACAGTAAAACCTTCCTCTCACAGGAAGAAGAAAAAGGACAAAGTCCAAACGTGAAAGGAAGGGGAGTCCGACACCCTCCAAAAAAAACTTTAAAAAAACGTTTTTCAATCAAAAACGATTGCAGCGCCTACATTCGGAAAAATTTTGAACTAAACGCTGGATTTAGGCTCTTAACATAGAACTTAATGGAAAAAACACTGCACTGGTAAGTTTTTTTTTTGCCCTTTTCTCGCTAACTACTCACCCAATTTTCGTGAATTTTTTAAAAAATAAAAGACAATTGCGTAGTTTCACATCTATGCATTAGTTTTTTTAATATTCTTTGTTGTATTGTTTTCGATGTTTTATTCTGAACGTTGCTGTTAAACCCCAACTTTTAACATGGACTCCAATGGAGATTTTCATAAGTCGGTAAGTTCTTTTGCTTATTACGTGCACATTACTTGAACAATTATCGTGAAATTTTAAAGAAATATTGATAAACGTACGAAATTTCCCAGCCAAGCAATGGTTTTTTAATGGCCCTTGTTTGCTGTTTGTTTTCAATGTTTTATTCTGAACCCTACATTGAATAGTTGGAGTGAATTTTTTTTTAATTACACATGAAAAACAAAAACAGGAAAAATATTTAATTAAACAATGATTGATTACAAAACCACATATTTTTGTCTTTATTTCTTGAAAATTTCACGATAATTGTGCAAGTCATTTGCAAGAAAACAAAAGAACTTATGGACATATCGAAATCTCCATTCGCTTCCATGTTAAAAGTTTCGGTTCAGAACAAAACATCGAAAACAAAAAAACGAGGAATATTAAAACAAGTAATGTAGGTATGTGAAACTACGTACTTTTGTCTTTATTTTTCCCAAAGTTCACAAAAATTGGGCGAGTAATTTGCGAGAAAACGACAAAAAACTTACCGGTGCAGCGATTTTTCCTTTGAGTTCTATGTTAAAGTTTCGTCTGCTAACTTTTTAGGGGTTTTCTTTAGGCCTACTGCCACTAGAGGCGCTTATTGGACATAAGGTGCAAACCAAACTGTTTAGAAGAATACCGAGTCTAACCATATTTTAATCAATTAACCAGTTAAAATAAAGATGATGCTTGACTACCTGTCACAGCAACATGAAAGGAAGGATCCAATGGAGATCCTGTTCTGTATAACTTTTTATTCTGTGCCACCCATAAGGGTCTGGCTATCAACACTAACAGTCATTCGCCATAAGTTCCATAAGGACCATAACTTTAATACAACTCACCTGAATGTGGTCCCAGCAAACGTCGACTAGGAATACAACCGACTTTTACGATAGTATTCATTCGATGAAAATGGAAATTTCAAACTTAAACACTTAAGAAAACAAAATGAAAGCGCGAATAGAAAACAAAATAAAACAACCTGCCATAAGAAAGTTGCAAAACTATAGAGTACCCAACGTTTGTAGAGTATGTAAGGTGTGCTTATATCAAAGAGATAAAGAGATCTCTTTGCCAGTGTTGCCACTAACTTTATAGAGAAATTCCTTGCAGCTTTCCTAATTTTACCCTCCCATTGTTCACAATATGAGAAGAAAGCCAATAGATGGCGCTATTTATTTAACTCTCCGGTTAATCAATAGGCTCCGTTGTTTATGACGTCACGTTAACATAAATTAATAGATTTAAAGCGATGTCCATTGCTTAACCGATGAGTTTAAAAATGTGGTTTAATGTTTTTCAACATAATTAAGTCATTTTGTCGAACCACTTTTAAACAGGTGCTTGATTTTTATCAAAATGGTTCATTTACGTGAATGGAAATGTTTAAAAATAAGCATATTGCTTAATGATATTTGTTTTTTCTCAATTTACTCTCAAAATACTCTGCAGTTAAATACCCTCTTTGTACCCTCTCACCTTCTAAAATACCCTCTAAGAGGGTAATTTCCCTCCAAGTGGCAACACTGCTCTTTACATACGCGAGTGGCCTACAATCACAGAATAAGGATATATACAGAATGGAAACTGAGCCATTAACTTGTGACAGAATTTTTCTGCGCATGTGCGGCACCGCCCCAGAATTTTAGTCGCTATTATATCGTGACGCAGCTGCCGCCATTTTGAAATGTATTACATTTTGATCTGTGTTCATCTGTGGCAACAGCAACAATTCAAAAGTTGGCAAATTGTAAAAATATAAAAGTTGAAAAATTTTAAATTAAAAATGTGTTTATAAAGTTTAATATTTTCCATGTATTTATTTTACATAATAATAAAACTGAAATTTAAAAACAAAATTAAAAATAGAATTCAAAACTAAAATTTAGAAACAAAATTAAAAACTGAAATTTAAAAATGAAATTAAAAACTGAAATTTAAAAATGAAATTTAAAACTGAAATTTAAAAACAAAATTAAAAACTGAAATTTAAAAATAAAATTAAAAACTAAAATTTAAAAACGAAGTTAAAAACTAAAATTTAAAAATAAAATTTAAAAATAAAATTAAAAACTGAAATTTAAAAATAAAATTCAAAAATAAAATTTAAAAATAAAAAATAAAAATAAAAACTGAAATTTAAAAATAACATTTATTAAAAACAATAATGTTAATAAAAATATTACATTTATCATTTTATATTAATTACATACACTTCTATTAATTAAGATTAAAACGAAAATTGATAATTTAAAACAACATTCATTTTTTTCAAAATATTTTTTTTTCTTCAAATTTTTCACATTTAAAAAGTATTTGTTTCCTCCTTATGTTTCCATTTAATCAAATGAATAACACAAAACAACCAAACATAGTAATACATTTCCAAATGGCGGACATCAAGTTACCGGTTAAAATAAGAGAAGCTTTCAGTCCAAGGTCATGAAATTCTGTCACAGCAACTTCAAAGGCGCCACTCGAGAGAGTTTTCCTTCTGTATATCTCCTTATTCTGTGGTCTGGTAATAGTCTAAGCAAGACCTTAGAGTAACTCTAGCCACTAGGCCTTAGAGTTACTCTAAGGCCTTGGTCTAAGGTAAGAACGACATTTTCCAACCATTTTTTTGCTTAGAAGACGAAACGACAACTGGGCCGACAATAAAAAAAATCATGTACGAGATTCATTAAGATTTACAAAAATTCACAGTAGACCGTAGGTATGGAAATTAATTTTACTCTTTTATCCGTGTTTTACTGGATTCCCAGAATAGAATTAAAATCTGAAAATCAAGTAAAACGTGGAAAAACTAAAATAACTTGCCATACAGTACATGATTCACCCCCAATGTCTTCTCCTTTAAAAAAAAAAAAAGAATTTCACTTTAATTTTTTATATAAATAATGCCACCAGACGGAGTTGGCGTAACTTTTGCCTATCAACATGCATTCAAAGTTTTAACCTTAGACTATTACTTTACTGGACTGGCAACATCCGAAATTGTGTGTTTGATAGTAATGCATCGTTGTTTTCAAGTGGCGCCTCAAGCGGGACTATGGTATATGAACTTAAATAGTAAAAGTCAAGTTTTGGACGAGTTCATTTTGTAGCTATGTAGGGTGTATTTTTATATATCAGTATAAAAAGTATGGCCGATGAAGAACTACACAACTAGACCTGTGCGCCGTAGCATATTGATCGGCGGCGACGGTAAATACGAGCAGCGGCGGCGGCGACTACCGGCGTCTGGAATTGAACATATCGAACAAATATATCGAATTATCGATATATTGAATGTGGTAATTATCGATATAAATTGAAATCGATAAATATCGACTATGGTATCATTTCATTCCTATGGCAGTTTTTGAAACAAAACCAACCAAAACAAATTTGAATTCGGCGGCCGCCAGTCATACACCGGCGGCGAGTGGCGGCGGGTTTTTAAAAAAAAAGTACAAGCGGCGAGCGGCGGCGTTTTTTGCTTCAAAAACACCGGCGGCGGCGGTTTCGCCCAGCGGTGCACAGGTCTATACACAACCATAGCCTCTTTTGGATACTATCTATAGGGGGCTTCGCCCTTCTTATGACGAACGCAAGTTCGAATTGGTTGGTTATATACTCTGACGTCACATCAATCAACGTCGAACCACAAAAAAAAACAGACTTTCACTTGCGATTTTCTTTAAAAATAATGCCACCAGACAGAGCTGGCGTCACTATTGCCTATGAACATGCATTTAACGCTTTAACATGTAGAAGATAGGGAGTTGCCAGTCCAGTAAAGTAATAGTCTTAGCTTTAACATGGAGAAGATAGAGTGAAATATACATGCATTTGGCGGCCATTTTCTGAAATTCAGGAATAAAAAGTAATAGGGTTCGCCATAAATAAGCGCCTCTAATGGCAGTAAGCCAAAAGATGGCCCCATAAGAAGTTTGCAGACGAAACTATAACACAGAACTCAATGGAAGAATCGCTGCACTAGCAAGTTTTTTGCCGTTTTCTCCCTAACTACTCGCATGCATTTTTGAAAAAAATAAAAAGAAATTTACAAAAGAAATTTCTTTCTCGATAATTGTGCAAGTAGTTTGTAACTTACCGACATAATGAAATCTTCTTTGGCTTCAATGTTAAAAGTTTTGATTTAAAAGTAACGTTCAGAACAAAACATTGAATATTAAAAAAAATAATGCATGTTTGTGAAGCTACGTACTTTTCTCTTTACTTTGCGAGAAAACGACAGAAAACTTACCGGTGTAACGATTTTTCCATTAAATTCTATGTTAAAATTTCGTCTGCCAACTTCTTAGTGGGCTTTCTTTTGGCCTACTGCCACTAGAGGCGCTTATTATACATAAGCTCCGTTGTTTATATTTACACTCCTTATTCGCTATTGTACCGTACTATTCGGTGGCGATCGGTCTTTTTGGCTTTTTCTGGCCTCTGTAATATTCCTTACTCAATACTTGATAGAGGAACAAGGAGTGGCTAGTGCACAGGCGGTGGTTTTGGAGGTTTTGGCCCAGGTGTTGTGAAAATGTTTTTTCTGTATTCTTCACTGCAAACGTCTTTCGTACCTCTAATATTCAGGAAAGTTTCACGTATATCTATAAAACAGTGTGCATTCCAGAAGATGTTATATACAAGGTATATTTAAAACTGACTTGGTAATTATCAAAACACAATGAAAATTATATAGAGCTAGAAGAAAAGTCCGTCTTCCATGGGTTTAATCTTAGTTAAGGTTTAATAGTCTTGCATAATATGTCAGATTGAGAACATTTTGCAGTATACATTTCGTATAAACAAAAACTCTAGCCAACGGGTCGTACTAAAAGGCGTGACGGGCGTGTAGGTTAACCTACACTCAACACGCCCGTTCTATACGTTAGGTTAACCTGCACGCTCAACACGCCCGTCACGCCTTTTAGTACGACCCCCCATGTGTGTTAATTTATTTTTTTGAAAAGAGCGTGATGAAATACAGCAAGGTTTCCTGGCTGCCAACTTTATATGTTCACGGATTCTGGTGATTTTTCACAAAAAATGAGGTAAACAGAGGAAAATTGAAAATTCTAATGTACCATACCAAATTTCTACTTGGTTCAATGTGTTGCCCTTTATCTAATGTATCAGGGCATTACGAAAATAACCAAACCAACCCAGTGACCCCAAGACAATGTTTTTAATTGAAGTATGAAATTTAATGTTCCACTAGGTTTCTATTGTAACATTGGTGTTCTATTAATGTCATCTCCGGGAGACAGTGACGTTACCATGGATGTTGTCTTGTTTCGATGCTATTACATGTAGAACGTGGACAATGGCATATGGTCACCTCCATTGATGTTAACATAGATGTTCTCTTGTTTCGTAGCTAATGGTTGGTATGACGTTGCTATTGTAACCTTATGAACCAGACTCCGACTTGTGGCTGGGGCCCTATTCGTAGCACCTCACAAGAACCGTTGGGTGGCGCCGGCCACCAGCGAGTTTCCCTCACTGACGCTGCTGGCTGAATAAGCGATGACGAAGCAAGGACTATGGCAGAACACACAGGATCCTTCACATACTAGTGCGTGTTTACCAGGCCGAAATGGCGGAAATCGAACGGTGGTTTCTCTCAGAACTCTCCGGTCTCTGTGGTAAACTCCCCCAATAACTGACACAACACCATGGTGGCATATAAAAATAACATTTTAATAACATGGTTAAACATATTTACAGACGGGTTGGCCGCTTGGTTTGCCAAAAACTCGTTATAAACCAAGAGGAACAAATAAAAACAAACGAACGTGGAATCACAGAATAAAAAGTTAACAGAAGGGAAACTCGGATCATTTTTCTGTGACAGTTTCCTCTGCATATGTGCGGCGGTACCACAGAATTTCTTTGAAGTTTTTCTATTTTGGCCACCACCATCTTGAAACTCGGGATGATAAATTTTCCATAGAAAGCTGGATTTACACTAGTCAGGTGAGTTGATCAACTCACTTGTATTCATTTGACGTGAACATAAATTGAACATCTAAACTTGTACTTGATTCCAGTCAGATGATCAGCTGAGATGAATTGTTGTGTTTATACATACAGTTTGCGTTACTGTCAAATAAATTCAAGTGAGTTGATCAGCTATATCGAGTCTGCCCCTAGTTTGATCTAGTAACCGGTTATAATGGACTCCCTGCTTCTAGGTTAAAGATTCTGCTATACCAACTCTGCTACTAGTTTCCAGGTGGCGACTTCCTGTCACAGCAACATCAAAGGTTCGAACAGAGAGTTCCCTTTCTGCATAACTTTTTATTTGATGGCCGAATACTGACCTGGTGGCTGGCCTGGCCTCCAACAGTTTCTTGACTCTTAGTTGTTACCAGATATAAACTCCATCCTGTGGTGTAAGGCCCACTGGACACAATATGGCACTGGTCTGGCTTACAGCCTGGCGGACAGCCATCAGGAATTCATTTGCTCCTTCAATTTACTGATGAAGTTTCCTCTGGTAGTGAAGCAAACATGGAGCCCATCTATGTTGCTGCCCACTGACGGGCCCACTGGAAGCTCATCTGGATGTTTTGCCACCCAAGTCCAGGATTGAAAGCCATTCCTCTGAGCCTATCCTCAAGACATTTAAATGCATCGACACCCACCAGGAAGATCTGCAGGTCCACACTTAAAACCCCGATTAGTGAGGAGGTCTACCAGGCAAGCTGCAGGATCAGCCTCACTGCCTAGCAAGAGCAGAGGTTTTGGCACCAGAGAGACAATACCTCCTTTCACCGTATCTCTAGGCTTGGTACTTGCTTCACAATACCGACAAGTGTCTGAAGAGGAGTCAGTCTCCAATACTATCTTCCTCGCACTCTGCATGTGAGAACGTTTGGCTTCAAGTTATGAACATGAACCCTGTCTTGCACTTTTATACCATACACTTCGATGAATTCTACCTTGTAGAGAGCTGCCGGACCACGGTATCCAGGTCAGTCTTGTATGCTAAGCCCCATTTCTTGGCCTAGCCAAGTTTACCAGCCAGATCTTTTATCCAAACTTTCATAACATGTTTATAAGGGGGTGGTGGCTTCACCCAGCCAGTCATAACAGCTGTTTTTTTCTGAGCAGCCAACAAATCTCGGCATGCATGTTCCACCACAGCATTCTGGTCAGGCTTGTCATGGACCATGGCATCAGGGAATGAGATTGTCAATTCCCAACCTGGGTTCACAGCCAAACAACAACTGATACAGAGACCTTAATACCCTCCTAAACAACAGTATTTGTAAGCCCACATTGCAGGCCACAAGTTGTCCCTCCAATCATGCTGTTCTTTGAGGGGATTGAGGTAGTGTTTGATATTTTCCATCATGGTCTTGTTTGTATTTTCCGTAAGCTTATTAGCTTCCAGATGGTATACCATTGTGTAGTAATTTGCTATCCCATAGTGCTCTTGGAACTTCAGAAGTGCTTTGCTGGAGAACTGGGACCGGGGACACATGATCTTATATTTCAGGAACTTTGCAACACATAAGGCCAAAGTATTTTGCACGGCCTTTGCCAGTCCATACCTTGGTGAAATAGTCAACACACAGAAGCAGGTTATACATTTCTCATGTATAAACTAGTTACTCGGGAACTATTGGTTGCAGAAATTCCTCAGTATGAGTACACTGACCAGCTCTTTGACACCAAAGATGACTACATATTCGGCAGTGTCCCGGTTCATACCTAAGCAGTAGAAGCAAGTGTAACACCCAGTGACTCATGATCCCACCAAAACCATAGCCTGGGGGTAAACAACTCATACTTGTCTCTTCCTCTCTCTGACTCATACTTAATTGGCAGATTGATACTCTTAGGACCATGGTCACTTGGACCTGGTTAAAAGACCAAGGTATAAAAAGACCATGCTCCTTTTTGTTTTTTGTCCACTCTTGCTCAACTTTTGTACTACACTGATTAACATATCTGTATCACATCATGGGCCCATGGAAGCACCTTTAAAAATCAATTTTCATTCTTGTACTGTTACTGTTTCCGACAAGAATGAATAAAAGTGTTTGCAATATGAAACTGTGTTGTCTACTGTTTTTAAACCAATACTTCTCTAGACAAGCCAGAGACACCATAGGGCAAGCAGACATAAAGATCCCTTAGGAGCAACACATCTTCCAAACAAAAGAAAATGATCATCAATGGCAGTGAGAAGTGGATGGTCATCATCCTTCTACAAGTTTACACCCCTACACAGAATGCTGATCACAATCCATCACCATCTGACTACATCTGTAGCTCAAATCTTCTTCGTGCGGCCACCACGCGATCAAGAGAAGAGACGAGTTACAAAGAAGAGGGCATAATGAGATGCTCGATTTGGTCAAAGGACACCATGAAGCTCGCATTTGGTGGAGGTGCAAGGTATGCCTTCATTTTGCCTTCACCAACCGGTTCTACAGAAGATGTCCATCGTCCTGAGTCTCGTGATGGTGCCTCACGAGTCTTCGTTCGTCTTTTTTATGTTGGAACCACGTGTTGAGACCGACGATCGCATCAAAAGTCGACTGTGTGGTGCCGTTTTTATGTAGAGACTTAGTGATCACACGCATCACTTGTCGGCCGCACGGTTCTATTGTCCTGTCCACGCCGGAGCGGAAAAACCCGGATAGAACCTCACTTCATCGTAAGAAGCACACTCTCCACAAGAACTGTTGTATTGACATCCATAGATCACATGGGAAAACACCTCGGCATCATTTTTTTGAACCGATGTTCTTCTGTCCTTGTTTGTGTATTGTTCGAGGGGCATCCTATTCTATCATCCTCTGTGTCATTGGGTGGTAAACAGGCAAACCTCAGCCACAATTTTAATCTCGAGAGGCGTCTTTTTAGTCAAAACTTTGTATCATTGTGCGATAAAGACAAATCTCATCCATTTATCTTTTGTTCTTTTTTTTTGAGAAACATGTCTCTGAAAAATCATCTTTATTCTTTACCCTTTTTCAGTTTTCAAGTATGTTTTTTATCAAACTCCGTATCATTGTTTGATTAAAAATGCTTAATCCACACTTTAACTAGCCACGTGGGACTCTCTTGTTCCACCCTTTTGTTCTTTTGTCTCACTTTTTTTCTTGGGACCCCTGCATCCCAAGTCATCAGTCTTCAAAACAATTCACCATCATCACCTCAATGAACACTCACATGAACTATCTCTATTGGACACTTTTGAAGCCGGCCACCATTTTAGATCGACCGGAAGTTCTTCAAAAAAATTCTTAAGTAGCAGTTTTTCACTCCTTGAGAGCACATTGTTGATTCTTCTCTTTTTTTGTTCTCTTCTTTTTTTTCCTCTTCCAGTGGGTCTGCACTCACATGCCCACTGGTGGAGTTTCTCTTTTGGAGAAATTTCCTCTTTTTTTGGAATTTTCTCTTTTTGTGCATTTCCTGTTGGTGGCTACAAAGTGACACCTGGTGGATTTCTTCTTTTCGGACGATACAATTATTCAACAAACGCAAGTGGCCACATCGTGCGCCACCTACCGGATTTCTTCTCATCACTCATCATAGTTCCTCAATTGCTCTTGACTCTGTCTTTTCATCCAGAGCAATCCACTAGTAAGGACATCCAAATTCCTCCATCTGAACATTTCTTCTTGTTCAACAAGCATTTTGCTTTACTGAACAATCTTCATTTTCATCTTTCTTCACTGAATTTGTTTTGTTTTCAACGAATTAAATTCTGAGACGTGTGGTCACCACACCAGGATTACCAACACTTTGGAACAAATTCAGCTTTCTTCATCACTTGTTTCCTAGAAAGTCCAGCCATCTTGGGCTTTCATCTCAGTGTGTGTTTACTACACACACTCTTGCTCCTTCTTATGAGTGAATCTACAAGTGTGTGGTTACCGCATTTCTAGCTTCACTCTTCGTATTGTTTGCCTTTTTTCTGCAGTGCAATCTATAATTGGGTGGTGTACTACACTCAGATTTGGCATTGTGCATCTGCTGTTCTTTAAGGACTTTTAGAACTCGTATCCTCCATGTGGTCACAATATACCACATGTTGAGGGACATTCTTTCTGAGTCTGACACAAAAAAACTCAATAAAGAATTTACTACATTCTACACCAGTTGGGGTCATCACGCCCAACTGAGGAACAACACCACCACCATATTGGATCCGCCTCCTGCAAATACCCATCACGACATTGTGGACACCGGAGCTCATGGCATCATCATCGATGATAGCCTAGCAAAGCAGCTGTTATAAAAATCGAAATAGAGTTTGTTCAATCTCTGTACACTTCAAATTTCTTTTAGGCTTGCTTTGTTTAATTAATATTTAATTACTAGTGGGGTAACCTGTCATAAATGACAAGAGCAAAATTCACAGGCAATTGTGTGCATGTGCTTCGTTTTTTCTTTTTTTTACACATTTCATTTCAATTTCAGTCACCCCTCTCACTTTTTCCCCTCCACATTTCTCTCTCCCCTTCTACAATTTCCAACCTTTCCCCCTCGTCAATTTAATATCATGGGGTTCTTGGATGTTAAGGGTGCAACATATAGTTGAAACTTGAGAAAAAAAGCTGTTCATTTCTTCATTTATTTAAATTCATATAAATTCTTATGTGCTTCAATGGTTGTACAGCGTTACTTCAGACTGATAGACACCCACACACACGCACACAGACCTGGCATAATATATATATATAATATTCCAGATCTGTGTATGTGTTTGTGTGGACTAATGCTGTGTCGGAATTTATATAAATTTAAATAATTGAAGAAATGAACCTCTTTTCTCAAGGTCAACTATATGTTGCACACTCCCCATCTTAGAACCCCATGATATTAAAATGGAGAGGGGAAAGATTGGAAAGTATAGAGGAGTGGGGGAGAGAGAGAAACGTGGAGGGTTGAAAAAAAGTGAGAGGAGTGGCTGAAATTGAAATGGTCTTGTTCGTACAAGACCGTGATGGAAACCATTAAACGTTACCTTGATCCCCTCAAAGACCAACATGATTGGTGATAGAAATTGCGGCCCACCGTGTGGGCCTACAACACTGCGGTGCAGGAGAGCACGGAAGTGTCGCCGTACCAATTGTTGTTTGGGCATGAGCCTAGGTTGGGGATTGACAATCTCTGTCCTAACGTTCGGTCCGCGACTTGCCTGAGCGTGCTTGTCAAAATTTGGTGGCTGCTTATGCAAAACAGAAGAGCCAGTATGATGCCGGCCGGGTGGAGCCACCCCTGTACCAGATAGGTAATAAGATCTGGATGAGGGATATGGCTGGGAACCTCGGTCAAGCCAAGAATGGAACTTTGCTTACAAGGCTGAACTAGGTTTGGTGGTCCGGCAGGTTTCCGACCTGGTCTACGAGGTTGAATTCGTAGATGAGTATGGTCGGAAGGTGCTTGACCGGTTTCACGTTGATAACTTGAAGCCGTACGTTCCCACATGTGGAGTTCGTGAGGAAGATGACCTAAGTGGCTCTGAAACCTCATCGAATTCTGAATTGACCAGCAAAGCCGAGTCCGATGCTGATGGAGGTGCCAGGAGGGATGATGTCACTCCAGGACCCTCCGGTCAGCCTGGCTTGGCAGTAGTCTACCGACTCTGAGGAAGAGGAAGCACCTCAGCCCAGGTATAACCTCCGTCCGAGGAAACCTAAGGCTTTTGAGGTGGTTCAACCTTCCTCTGTTGCACCAGAGAACACCAGGATTTTACAAGGACTCTATGAGTCCTGGTCGTGGTGGGAGACATCAGGCCGATCTCCGGAGTGGGATGATGGCCAGATTCGTAGAAATAAAATCTGGGCGCCCAGAGACCCCTGGACAAATCACCGCCTGTCTGTCACGGACAGATGGCGGTTGTCCAGGGAGAACTGGGTGGATAAGTCCACAATTCCCAGCTGCATACTTGCATTGACGTCTGCAGAAAAAATTTCTAGTGAAGATCTCTCCCCTGAGTCTTTCCGTAGAGATTCATGCCGTGTATCGACATGCCGTATGACGACTGTAGAATCTCTATGGTAACAGCAATGGAGGCGGCTAATAGTGCTTTAGCCGCCACTGCTAGCTGCTCCTCCGGTGACGTTAACGGCTAAGTGCCATCTTGTTATAAAACTAAAAATAAAACAGACGGTCGTTTGCCGCTATTGTTAAGAGGAAAGGTGTTTTTCACCGGAGAAGCAGCAAAGAATCAGGATTTCTGGATGCTAAGAATATAAAAGTAAGTCCCCAAAGGGGAATTTTCTTTTCCTGCCCTTTGACAGTATTGTTTTATTGCTTTTGGGTATGTCAAGCGGTCATTGACCACTTGAACACGTGGTTTTGGTGGAGGCGTCATCGTCATTGGTCAGTGGTGATGCTACCACTGACGGGGCCGTGAATAACACGGGGTTTTGCCGCCCGAACACCGTGGAACTTGGTGGAGACCGAGTTCTACGGAGTTTGGACGGTGGAATGGTGTTTTTGCACGGTTCTGTCCGTGAAACCACCGTGGAGAACGGTTTCGACCGTAGACCACGGTGTTCCAACGGACGGAAAGTGGTTTTTCACGGTAAAAGTCCGACCGTGCGGATCCCGTGTGGATGTTTTTACTGTGGATCACGGGATATGCAGGGTGAAAACGCGATTTAATATGGTGGTGTGCTGTGGAAATCACCGCCCAAGGTACCGAATGAGAAATTACGGTTTTTGGTCCGACCGAAAGCGTTTTTGGCCGGTTCCGACCGTGCGATTACCGTTGGGGACGGCTTTGGCCGTGTACTATGGTGCCTGCCCGGCCGGAAAGCAATTTTTCACGGTTTTTGTCCGTGGAAATTGTTTCCTACCGTAATAGGTCAATTACTTACGGTGTTTTTTGATCTTTTTTAGGTAGCCACGGCGGAGAAGGAAGACAATGGCAGGGGGCAGCGGTTCGTCCTCCCTCAGCTCTTTGCATCCGGGTGATGCAGAGCTGTTGGGTCGGATGCCGCTGGCTCTCCAGATTCGTTGAGGCAGGCCATCGCGGACTTGACCGACGGCGGACCTTTGGGTCTGCTATTGGTCGAGGATGCTGTGGTGGCAAGGCCGTTCCCTCGGACCCCTTTATATTATGGGTCTAAGTGGGGACGGTTGACACCGCCGCCCACCGTGGAGTTTCCGAGGGCAACCATTAAGTTGGGAGCCATGGAGATTCCGGCGGTTGGTGAGCCGGTGCGGGCTAGCATGCCCGTCAGAGATGTGGCCACCGGTTTGGCAGCTACCTCCCTGACGAAGTGTGAGACTTCGGTGGACCAAAGCAGGCTAGAATTGGCTAGCCTGGCTGAGGGAAGCAGGGATGCCTCCTTGGGAGGAACCCTGGTCATTGACATGGAGGCGGAGATGGACACCACCGAAGATAATGTGGTGCCCTTCTCCAGGCGGTGGCGAGGCCAACGGATCCTTTCTTCAGAGGACTCTTCGGAGTCTGAAGGGAGAGGATCGGGCTCCCTGGGTAAACGGTCGTTGACCGGATCCCAGGAGGGTACTCCAGCCCAGAAGGGCAGTCTAATTCCGGTCGACCCTGTTGGGGAGATGGAAGCGGCCTGTCTAGAAAGGCAAGATGAAGCCGCGCAGCACCAAACGGCGTCAGGTGGTTTCCTGATGTCGGATGGGAAACGCTACTTCGTTGGAGAACACCCTACCCAGCAGTTCAGAAAGGACTTTTCAAAAACCAAGAAGTCCGGACATGCTAGATACACCGCCAGGATGAAGGCTCTGGCGGAGAAAGAGGCACAGTTGGAGAGGGCGAAAGCTGCCTTGGCAAAGTTTACGCTGGCGGTGGGTCTTTTCCCCGTGTCCCCAGCTCATCCTAAGGGAGCTGCAGGTGCTGCCTGGCCTGTCGGCCAACCACTTGTCACGGGTCCGCCCACGGCAGTGGCTGGTTCTTCGAGCTGGCAGTCTGCTACTCCCAAGAGGGACCGAAGAGCGGAAAAGAAATCCAATCAGCCTTCTCCTCCCGCTCCTAGGAAGAGCACTCCCGCTAGTGGTGGTGGTGGTCAGGGACAGAAACGTCCCCACCCCTTCACCCCACCAGTGGCCAGTAATCCGATGGGGAAGAAAGCCAAGACCTCAAGTGGAGGTCCGGCTGGCTTACCCAAAGGAAAGTGGAGCCAGGAGGACCGCTTGCAGTACCACCAGGCACAAGCGGCCAGATGTGCTGCCCTTGTCCTTCGGTACAAGAAGGCCGCACGCCGACGGGAGTTTGAGCTCCAGGCCTCTCAGTTTCGGACCCTGCGGGAAGCTGATGCCCGGGATCTGCTCAGTACAGGGGAACCTCCCATCGGAGTTGGTGCCACTCCAATTCCGAGTGCCACTACGACTGCTGGCCAACAGCGTATCGCCCAAAGGGGGCGATACAAGCTGCCAAGGCACGTCACCAAGGTGCGGCAGTTAAACCTGTTGGTGGCAAGGGTCAGCTGACCCTTGCTCCAGAGAAGAAGAGAATTCTTCCTCCGGATGGAAAGGGACACTTGTGGCGACACGAGCATCCTCGACCGTCAGTTCGGCTACGGGAGCTAGTTCAAAGACTAGTACAGCTTCGGCTGGAAAGTCTGTGGCTAGCAAGTCCGGTCATTTGAAGGGGGCTAACCACCCTCCTAAGACTGACCGGCCCGGTAAGTCTGTGAGCTTAGGTGCGTCCCACTCACAGCCCGGTTAACCTTCTCATAAGAAGAAAAAAAAAGAGCAAGAAGGCCCGACATGAGAAATTAGATCCGAACACTTCCACCCGTGGGTCCCAGGGGACTGGTGGTGGTGGAAGTATCGGGACGGAGGAGGAGTCCCGACCCGGAGCGACCGTGTCGGCCAGGAGCTAACCGCACCATACCTGTCATAGCAAGACGGTGCGGATGGATGATAGGTCAATGCGAGACGTTGTGCTCGGTATACCTTCATCCTCCCCGAAGGTGGTTGCAGTACCGAACTTGGCAGTTCGGTCGGTGGGAACTCTCCACCGGGTCAGCTCACCGTTAAATAGCGGTGGGGCAGCCCGGTGGAGAATGATGGCATTCCCACCAAACGTGGTCCCGTGCCTTCCAGTGGAAGGACACCCTTTTCTCCGGGTCCCGATAATGGGGTCTTTGTGGTCCTATAACCGGAAGAGAGAGCCAAATCTCCCGAGCCCGACGGTGAGGGTCGACGCTTTGGTGCGGAGCCTCTGTATTCAGAAGGAGAGGTATTTCTGAATAACCGGCTTGGTCTGTGGCAGGACCAGCCAAGAATGGAGGGGTACCAATACCACGGATATTATCTGAGAAAGCCACTCTCTGTTCCGTGTACGCCGTTGTTGCCGTTATTTGCCATGCGATATGTGCTGGCATTTGTCAGTACAGACTATCCAGTGTTGCTGGTCGTCAACCCAGTAAGGAGATGCTATGCTGTTCTAGACATTGTGGGGACAGGAGCTGGACTAGTTCGTGTAGTCTAGCTCGCGGCCCCATACGTCCAGCGTCTCCTTGGCTGCGACTTGGAAGGTATGGTGGGGGAATTTGTAACCCACCCACTATGAGGGAGCGTGTCCGATCCCGCGGCTGCCCTCGTAGACCTTCTGACAAGTCGGACTCTACATCAGAGTCCGCAACTTGACACTTGCCATCGAAGAGTTTCGTCAGCAAGAGGTGACAAGGCTCAGGGGGACGAATTTCGATCTCAGAATCAAGTGGCAAAACACCCGGATGTGCTCGTGGTGGGTACGTCGGTGGAGGTTTTAGTGGATGGTAGTTCCGATGGATCCACCACCGAGGAAATCAGTCTGAAACTGAGTGGGGGTCGCAGGCGCAATCCTTGGTAGCTCGACTGGCCTGATCCCGGGGCGAATTAGGGAAGTTGTGACGACCCAGTTTTGCTCTCTTGGAGAGCAAAACTGGTCGTCTGCTAGGCACCTCTAATTAGTTACCAGGCAGACGACAAAATGGCCAGCAAGGGTCATTGTCCTCCCCCAGGTGGAGCAGCCTGGGGGTGTATATAATGGTGGCGGCCATTTTATACTGGACAGTGGAAGTGACACCCTTATGCTGAGTGCATGTTCTTTTATGCTCTTTTCTATTCAACAGGTGGCCAAGATGGCCACCATTCATCTGTGTCTTTTGTGCCATGTGGGTGTGTTGCACCTTATCTCCCGGCTGGGTTAGCTAGGAGACTGATTGTATCATTTTCACCTCTTTTGTTCTGCTCTCTGCTGGTTAATCAACCAGCAGATATTGCAGCTAAATAATGAGTGTTTTTATTCTAATTTATTGAATAAATTATCGTTTATATTTTCACTCTTAACCACTGTGTCCGTGTCGTTTATTATTTAATCATAATTACTGGGCAAGATACCATGGGGAGAGTGGGGAACCGGTGGGGGATTTCGCCGTGTTCACACCGTCCCATTTTGGCATGCATTTCGTCTTGTTGGCTGGTGCTTCGCGTCGGTATCCACTGTAGGATTCAACGGGAGTCTACCGTGGATTCTCCGTACGGTTCGGTGGACTTTCGACCGTCAACTTCGGGGTAGATTTCCGACCGACGTCACCCGTATTCACGGACAGACAAGAGGAGGACTGGCCCGCGCTGAGGCCCGTCCCGACAGAGGTCAGCGACGGTAAGTTCAAGGGAAATTTGCCGGGGTTGTTGTAGCGCCCAGTCGGGTCGTTACAATAGTGTGTTCATAGCGTGTAGTTATGCAATAACATTGTGTTGGAACTTATCGGTAGAGCAAGAACCGAACTTCGCAACAATCCGAGCTCCGAACTCCATCGTTTCTACGTAATC